>JBBPDE010208497.1:0-14973 GCA_037974605.1 Nannopetersius ansorgii
TTTTTATAATAAAAGCTTATCAAATTGAGCGAAGAACACTTTGTCTGTTTGATGATTCTCACCTGCCACGACAGGTTCTTTGGATCTTTTCCAGTTTTTTTAATTGGGATAATTATGTGTCCAGACACAATGAGACGTCCTTTCCTTTGTCTGTTAGATTTTCCAGCATAAGAGTAGCAAATTCCACCCCCTCCCCCTGGAGAAGATTTACCTAACTTTCTCAATGCATTATTGAGTTCAGTTACTGCGATTAGTTCATTCAACACCTCTCCTATCACATCTTCATTCACAAAGGCACGCTGATACTTTTAAACTGTTTCTGCTCTTTTTATGTTCCAAGATGGCACTGGGGATGTCAGCATCAGTACAGCGTTTTTCCAGCTATACATCAGGCAGTCATCTCATCTCCCCTTTTTTCATAAACCCGGAAAGTTTTTGGAGATTTTAGTTGGAGGCGCAGCGGCTCTCTGTGGCACTGGTGCGCTGGTGAGAGTACAACAGCTGGGTTCTGCACTGCACTCCCCTCCATTCACCTGCCGAATCTCCGTGCCCCTTGCTTTACTGAAGCTTGGCTCAGTGAACAAACCCCAAATGCTGCCTTTAATCTACCGGACTTTCGGCTTTTCAGCTTGACAGCGCGGACCGTGTAATGGAGTTCTCAGGGAAAACAAAAGGAGGTAGAATCTGCTTCTACATAAATGAAGGTTGGTGTACTGATGTCACAGTGTTACAGAAATTCTGCAGCCCAAACCGGGAAACCTTTTTTTTTATCAACTGCAAACCGTTTTATTCACCGCGGGAGTTTTCGTCCTTCATCTTAGTCAGAGTTTACATGAAAATTTCCTGATCCCTTTCTTATTGTTCATGGGAATTTTAACAGAGCAATTTTAATGCTGACAATGGATTCATCTCCCTGCCGGTTCTGCTTGACCTTAGTGCGGCATTTGACACAACTGAGCAGCTATTTTACTTGACAGAATCAATGGAACCTTAACAGAATCACTGGAACCACCTTATCCTGGTTTAGAAAATACCTGACCAACCAGTATCAGTTTGTTAGAGTTAATGAGGAAGCCTCAGCACCTACCAAAGTAAAATATGGTGTCCCACAAGGTTCTGTTTTGGGACCTCTTTTATTTACTTTGTACATGCTGCCATTCGGGATGGTTATTCGGAAACATGGAATTAGATTCCACTGCTACGCAGATGATACACAGATGATACGCATTATATCTTTGCAAATCCCGGTGATAAATCTAGATTAAATAAGATTGGGGACTGCACTGAAGATATAAAAGATTGGATGTCACATAATTTCCTTTTACTCACCGCAGATAGTTCCTTCTTCTAGGTCTGAAAGCTGCTAGAAACAAACTGTCAGGTCTAATGCTTGATCTTGCTGGTTCCTCTGCCTCTTCGGCATTAACTGTAAAGAGTCTCTGTGTCATCTATGGATCCCAATCTTTGATTCAACACTCATATAAGTACCATTACTAAATTAGCTTTCCTTCATCTACAAAACATTTCCTCCCCAATCTCTCCATGATGCAGAAAAAGTAGTCCACGCATTTATTACTTCCAGACTTGTTTATTATAACAGCCTCTTGTCAGGCTGCTCCAACTAAAATCTACATAAGCTTCGACTTGTTCAGAATACGGCAGCCAGAGTCCTCACAAGAACCAGGAAATTCGACCATATTAGCCCAATATTATCAAGACTTAATCGGCTTCTGATCAAATTTTAGATTGACTACAACATTCTATTAATGACTTATAAAGCCTTAAATAGCCTCGTTCACCTCTGTGATATTATCTCTTAGTGTGAACTTCCGCAGTCACTCAGATCTTAAGGTGCTGAATGCTTACTTGTCCCCAGAATTATGAAAGCTTCAGCAGGAAGAAGAGCATTCTCATATAAAGCTCTGGAATGCTGTTCTGAGCAACATTCAGGACTCAGACACAGCCTCAGTTTTTAAGTCCAGGCTGAAAACATACTTGTTTAGTTAGTCTTTTTGTAATTCATTTTTCCTGTTAGATGGAAGGTGTAGAGCTGGGAGGCGGTAGGTACAGAGAATTCAAGTAAACTTGGGCACTGGTGCAGAGACTGTGAGTGACTACATAAGCTGGTGTACATCCATATGTGCCCCTCCCAAGACTGTGCGTAGGATCCCCAAGTAAAAACCCTGGTTTAATGGGGACATTAAGCAGAAAATCAGGGAGAGTAAGGAGGCCTTCAAGACCTCCTGGTGATCAGGTGGAGTATAAGAGAGCCCGCTATGAGCTGCAGAAGTCCACCAGAGCAGCAAAAAGGGCTCACTCACAAAAACTTGAAGGATACTACCTCAACCATAACATTCTCAGCATGTGACAGGGAAACCAAGGTGTGACAAACTACAGGGGAACCACAACAACCACAGACCTCTGAGACACCACCCCTCCAGACAGCCTCAACACTCAACACCTTCTATGCCAGGTTTGACAGGCTGAACACAGACACACCCTCTGTGACCCCACGGACACTGTGGGATCCGATGGAGTTCTTCCTAGAGTTTTGACGGCCTGTGGGGAACAACTAGCTGGTGTGTACACAGACATCTTCAACCTGTCACTATCCCAGGCAGTAGTCCCTCGTATTTTTAAATCTTCCACCATCATACCAGTCACCAAAAGACTGGACACTTCCGCCCTGAACGACTTCAGACCAGTGACACTCACACCAGTCGTCATGAAGTGTTAGGAAAAATTGGTTCTCACACAAATAAACCACATGATCCCCCAAACTATAGACCCCCTCTAATTTGCATACCGCCCCAATCAATCAGTGGATGGTGCAACAGCAACAGTCCTTCACTACACTCTGCAACACCTGAAAAGTAGCAGAATGCATGCCATGATGCTCTAACGGGATTACAGCTCTGCTTTCAACACCATCTACCCGGGCAAGCTGATGGAGAAGCTGACAGACCTCGGCATCCTGACTCCAACCTGCAACTGGATTCTGAACTTCCTGACAGATAAACCATAGGTGGTGAGAATGGGAGGACGCGGGAAGAGCAGAGGGAATTATCAAGGACTCACTCCATGCAGATGAAAAACTGTACGTACAATCTGAGACACAACAGAGCGGACAGCATCATCACACACAGAACAAGTTTTTTTCCAGCAGTTTCTACTCTGCCACAGTCAGACTGATGGCAAAACAAAAACATTGAACACTTAAAATAACACTACACTACCTCACCTCACTAGTAATGTGCAAGGTAATAAATCATTGCCTGTGTAAATGTGCAATATCTTTACTGAAGCAGTTAGATCTGTGAAACAGGTGCAATATTAGGTGCAATGTTCTAAATGTGCAATACTATAACTGTGCAATATCAGCAATGCAACTTGGATTCTCCTTTGTGTAGATATTACCACCCTCTTTGTACAGTGTTTTTGTATAGTCTATATAGTCATATAGATTGCTATATTCTCCACTTTACTTTTGTCTTTTTGTTTTACTTCTCAGAGAGCTCTGCACAAGTATTCCAATGTGCATGGACTGTTGTTCTTATGGACAAATAGCAAATAAAAATCTTCAATCTTCAATCTTTTGACTGAGCGTGACCAGGACTGGACGCATTGTGCCTGAATTGCCAACTATCTGCAAAGTCTTTGAATTACGAACTGGTGTACTGCGGTCCATTATCTGAGATGACAACATCTGGAATGCCATGCCTTGCGAACACTGATTTACAGGCTACTGTGACACTGTTACTGGTGGTATCTTTCAGTTTGACAAGTTCAGGAAACGTAATCTACACATAGCAGGAACTCACATCCTCTGTAATGAAAGAGATCCGTACCAACTTTCTGCCACGGTCTGTCTGGTAGGCCTACTGGACATGGCACTAATGGCTCTCTTGGGTTGCTGTTCCTGTTTTCATTACAAATAACACACTGAGAGAACATTTCTTCAACTTGTGAGCACATTTCTGGTCAATAAAAATCCCAATCTGAATCCCAATCTCACCTGGCAACAACCCAGTCCTTTAAAGAGATCTTCATACTTCTTAAGAATGTCACTTTCTTTTTCTACCTTGTGCATTCTCTTTATTAAGCCCAGATGTGATCAAGTGGTTCCTCCCAGTATAGCTGGAACCTCTTCTTTCATGATTTCAAACATTTTCTGATCTGCTCTTCTGCTCTTTATTTCCTCCATGATAAATAAAGTTTTCTGATTCTGATTCTGATTTTCTTACCCAATGGCGCTACCTTGTGGCCAAAGAATGCAGTAGTAAGTGCTTTAAAAGAGTTTTAATTGCATTGCAGTCTGCCCCTGTATACAGTTTAAAGTTCTCTTGACACAGTAAGAGAGAGAGACTGATTGTATTGCTATTCTTTCATTTAAGTGTCATTTTGCTGTTTAAGCCCTTTGTGTTTTAACTCCTGCATTTGCATCCTCATTCCTTGAGACATGACACTAGATGAGCTCTCCAATTGGTTGGGACTGCATGCATTAAAATGGATTCTGTCAAATATTAAATATAAGATAAAATAAAAGACAACAGAAGCCCCTGGGATCAGAAACTGCCTATTAACGAAGGACTAGAGGATGAACACAAGTAGTCCATGAAAACATGAGCTACATATTCTGTATATAGTACATTCTCAACAGCTGTTTTTAATTTTTTCTACATCACATGGTCAGATCACACCAATCACTGAGAGAAAGATAAAGTGATGTTTGAGGGTATGAGTCTTTTACATGTGTCTTGACATAGTACTGAGTATCAGGAAGGTACATCCATCTGAACATGTCACAGCTGCCCTCCAAGATGACAAGTGTATTAGACATAGCAGGCATTGGAACTAGATACATGTGACAATTTGGAATCAAAAAGTAGCCATACATATAAAACTAAAGCACTTAATGAGAACTATCCAATGCCTTAAACACAGATATGAATGCTCTGACCATATACTAATTTTGCCAAAACTTAGTCTTTTTGTGGGTTAAGCCTGTGGATAGAATTGGGATGTAATGTCTCACAAATATTGGGAATATATCCAGCAGTTGGTGGCCTAGTGTTTAGGGTGTTGCCCCTGAGATCAGAAAGTTAGGGGTTTGAATCAAAAGACTACCTGTGGCACCTCTAAGGTACCCTTGAGCAAGGAACACACTTTGCTCCCCGGGCACTGTGCTCCTGGCTGCCCGGTGATACACTTGGTGAATGGGTTAAATATTTTGTGTTGTTCACATTGTGTGCTGTAATGAAAAATGTTCTCACTTTACTGTATATTAAGAAGACTTTCAGACAGAAAAATTAAATGCTTACAGAGATGTGGAGCAGTTGTGGCCCAGTGTAGGAGAATGAATATGTAGGACGAAAGTGTGATTTCTATTTCTGAATGGAAAGTTTCCATCCATCCATCCATTATCTACCCCTTCTTCCTGCATTCAGGGTCGGGGGTGGGGGGTGGGGGGGGCTGGAGCCTATCCCAGCTGCAATGGGCGAAGGCGGGGTACACCCTGGACAGTTGCCAGCACATCGCAGGGCCACATATAGGGACAGACAACCATTCACACTCACATTAACACGTATGGGCAATTTAGAGTGCTCAGTTCACCTATTCCCCAAAGCACGGAGTCCCCGGGGGAAACCCACACGGTCACGGGGAGAACATGCAAACTCCATACAGAAAGACCCTGCGCCCAACCCGGGACTCGAACCCAGGACCTTCTCGCTGTGAGGCAACAGCGAAAGTTTCATCTTCAGTAAATCCTCGTGAGGACGATGGGCTGTGGCAGATGAGGCACGGGGTCTTAGCTTTTCTCGTGGCAAAATATATAGTTTTTTATACATTTAAGTGCTAAATTATTAAGAAAAATACTAATTTTGTAACATGAATATGATTGTAAGTCCAGCCACCTTTCTATATAAAAAATTATTTTTGGTTCTGTGGAGGGAAATACAAAGAATGGTCTTGGGATGGTGAAATATCACTGTACTCAGAGGCAGGAGGTTTGAAAATAGCTAGTCTGAGAACACAATTTATTTCTCCTTGCTTTCCCCCTGGAGCACCTTGAGTATTCTCATGTTTTTCATTTTGTTCTTCTTAAAGCCCTTTATTTTTATTACTGTGAATTCAATTAATTTATTACTATATTTACCCTGCTTATACTGATTAAAATGACAGCGCATACCAAAGAAAACAACTGTTTTATTTACAGTACAGACTATACAGGGGTAACATCGGTATTTTAGAAAGTTACTAGCAGTGTGGGAGTTTAGGTGTGTTTGGGAGTACTGTACAGTACTCAATTTTCTTTCATAGTAATGTATTCAGCTGAGTTTAAAATAAAATGTACGTGTTTTGGAAGCATATTTGGGGTATATTTGGGGTTTACACTATAAAAATAGGCATTTTAGGCCATTTTTACCACATCACAACAAAGGTGTTTTTCACTATACATGGGTGCTCTTGGAACGTAACCCCCACAATTTTGCACTGTAGACCTTGGACAGTTTTCTATGCTTACTATCAATACTATAAAATCATGTTTGTATATATAGTTCTTTATAAACCAATCTCCTCCAGGACCAATTTTTCACAAATGAGAGTTCCCAGCCAGTTTTTTCTGTTACATCAGCTATTCATGCTCGCTTTCATGCTCCTGCCAACAGAGGCCTACCGCATCATTGGAGATCTCAATGACAGGGCTAATGCTTACACAGCTGCACCACTCAGGAGGCCTGTAATGTATGTTACTGTGGTGGTTAAAAGATTGAGAACTCAAGGTACAAATTTCCAAATTAGTTCAATACACAACATTAGCTGATATGAATCATTTATGTTTATAACAGCAAGAAATTCTACAAGAAATTAATCAAACTGTTGATTCGCCAGGAGAAACTATTATGACTGTACAATAATATTACATACATGATCTCATGGCTGTTATCACCTTTATACAATTTCTTCACTGGCTGTCCTGTCACATTTGACATGTTAGGTGGCAGTTTGGCCGAACCAGCTGGGTTCAGTTTTGGACATATTTTTCTTGAGCTCTGGTCAGACTCAGAACTTGATGATGTGGTTTGGACAAAAGGTTTGGACAAAAAGACCGTCAGACTTGGATTGGGTTTGGAGAACACCTAGACAGAAAGTTAGCAGATTGTATTCGGGTTCAGACCAAAACCAAAGCCCAGAATATAGCCTGTGCTTGAGTTACTGTAAAAAGTTTTTATTCATTGTTTAATTAAGCATTCAACAGGTACTTCAAATATATGACTTGCATCATGTCTCCTTTTCAGATGTAATGTGAAGGAAATAGAGTGTTTTCAGTTTTTTTTTTTAATATTCCAGTCAGTGATATAATCGTGCTATTGGTTAATTGCACTGAAAACAGCCATTAGCTAAGCCTCTTCAAGGCTTCAGAACATGCTTCCTTTATTGAACACCTTCAGTTTGGTCAAGAACAAGAAGTACACAAACGTCAGACAAACAAGCAGGTTCTTCATCACATACAGCAGAGGGGTCACAAAACCAAAGACCCCTACAAGGCAAATCCGAATAACAAGGAAGGGCAGGTCCTGAGATAAGGTCCCAAATCCAACCAGCAGAGGGCTATTAGGAGTTAGCACCACACGCAGCGCTGAGACAAAGGCCAAGATGTAAATGGGGAATATCCAGCCTGAATAGAAGACTTCATTTAATCCAGCCACTCTAACCATCTCCACCGTGTCCAGCCAGAACATGAAGCTGTCGAGAAAGAGCTTATGCCGTGGGTCTCTGGTCCAGAAGAACCGTCGGGAACTGGAGTGAGAGTGGGAGGAATAGAGATAGGCAGTGCTTGATGAGTGGGACATGCTGTATCCATCCACTTCTCTCCAGCGTGCTGACACTGACCTGGCCCTGCCCTCGGGACTTAATCCTGAGCCATTCTCATTTCCATTAGCCAGCTGAGGTTGCCCAGACACAGAGGACACTTGCTCCAGATGAGTCAACACAGGTCCCGGCAACTCGAAGTCTGATTCCAGGTCATCAGCTACCCATGAAAGGATATACAACAAATTAGAAATCCTCACTGAAATCCTAAATGTAGTGCATTTGCTATGCAAACTGTGGCATATTAGTAAAACATGATATTTACATAATTTAGTAATCTAATTTATTTTAACCCTCAACAGATGGACAACAAACTGACATAGCCCCAAAAAATAGATTATACATTTATGTGAATGTTGTGTACACAAAGAAAATACAGATTATAGTAAAAAGAAAATACTTTATTTGGGTGGTCCATATCAGATGCTCTGTAGATGCTTATCTTGTCTTTAAATATTGTTTAACTAAATATCTATCCATGATGGATTCATGACATACTATTAAAAATAGAAATGTTTATATGAGTTTGCACTGAAAATATGTCAAATAATGATCATGTCAGTTATAGTGGTCTTGCATTTTGTCAAACCTTATGGGTTTTTGTAAATGATTATCACAACATTAGTATCACTTTTAAAATGACATTTGCTTAAATATCTAGAGGTTGTAACCAGTTTTTGCTGTTGAAAAAGGCGAACAGCTCCCTAGCAGCACCACCTGCAGCTCACAGGGAGGCCACTGCACTAGAAGAATTTGGGGGGCAGGCTTTATACGCTTGATAGTAGTGGATTTTGCTGCAGTGCTGCAGTGCAGCACTAAACGCATAACGAACTTTTCCCAGACAGGTTTGTGATTGAGATTACATCTAGACTAATTGCAAGCTCACTGACGGTGTAGTGAAAAGGAGTGTTGTTACTACAAATGGTCTGTAGCCTAGATACCAGAGAGGACAAAGCGAGGAAAATAATTAAGTGTTCTGCTATTTTTATGCATCATTACAACCTTCTTGAAGGTCCTAACATCCAAAAGAAATGGCTGAAATGTATTTGCACATGTCAGCCTAATTAGTGAAGGGACAGCCAATCAGAACTCAGAACAATTTGAACATCTACTGTAACTTTTTTACTTCAGGGAGCAGAGCATACAATACATACAACAAGCTACATACAGGTTTTTTAACTCTACACTCCACTAAAATACAATGTATGTTGATTTACTACAGTGGTACTGAAGAGCAGTGTGATGACCAAAAACATATTACATTCTTTTGGCAGATACTTTATCCAAAATGACTTACAATTTGAGGAAACACTTAGGCTTCAGGACAGTGTGAGAACCAGAGGAGAGTTCTAAGGGCTAAAACCTATATGTAAGGAGTAGTACAAGAAGATAGATTCCACCAGTGGGAACCATGAATGAGTAGAGTCTGGACTAGGTTTGCCTTGAGTGTAGGAATGGCAGAGCCATATTAATCGACGTATTTGAGTAACTGGTCAGAAATGGAATGCCTGTGATTACCTTGTCCTCTGAGGTGATATGGGCGAATTCTCTCAACAATGTCCACACAGATCAGTGCAAATAGTACCAGAGAGACAGGCAGCTCAGTAAAGGCATCATAGTGAATCCTTGCATCTACCTGAACCTGCCGAGACATGGTGAGGACAGAGGAGAGAATGTGAGGGAACAGATGAACACTAAAAACCTTTGTACACAGGCCCATGATAGTGCTTGGAGAATTTAGGCTAATGTACCAGAAAGCAGTTATACGGATCCGATATCTTTGAAGAATGGTGACTTTGACTATAACACTGGAAAATAATTTGGAAGAATAATGTGTTGTATGTTACAGTGTGTTATATGACTGAAGAGACGGCGCCAATTTATCACGTAATTCACAAACTCATATGACAGCCATAATCAACGTCTTGCGTGGGCTGTGTTAGAAATGGCATTACAACATGTGCTACTCCACCTTTCAGTAGGAAGTAAGAAAGGCTTTTGAACATACAATACATGCCTTTAATGAATGGAAATTCTTCTTTGAGTAAATTGAAAGCTTGTTCTTGTTATATCAAACTGACCAAAGGTCACTTTACCTTTGAGCTGGCCAGAAGGATGGCAAAACACGGTAACGTGGTGAGAAGCACATAGGCGAGTGGCACCGGCCTCCTGAGAGTGCACAGGGCTGAATGTTAACATTTTAAATAAACGCTTATTTAACCATCTCTCATACAAAAGGAACTCATCAGATGCACTGCTGAACAGACAAAAGCTTAGGCCGCCACAAAAATGATATTTCAAGAAATGACCTGTAAGTTAATTGTCGTCATGTAAACAAAGTAGTTCAAATTATTAATTGCAGAGAAACTTAGACTGCGATTTCTTTTCTTTGCTGGTAAAACAGAGGTAAGTCTGGAAATAAAAAAAACAAAAATAAAAACACTGCTATGTCTTAGAACACTCTGCATGTACATTTCTGGCCTGATTTTATTTTTTTTAGCATTTTCTCTGAAGACATTAAACATTTCGTTCCTATCACCACCACCGTGTACAATTTTCTAAAACGTTCCCTTTTAAACCACTTAATTGATTATGCATACATCTTGAAACACTGGTGGAATGGATTACCAACATTAGAATGAATATAAATAGGAAAATGGATTGGAATTCTGCCTCTAAGTATTAGTGTTAGAATTAGAATAAGGCAACCCAGTATTTGTAGCTGTGATCCCACAATTTGTTATTGATTCAGTTTTGTTTATAATTTCACACAGATGTGGGAATCCATTCTTTTGCTTTAACGATCGGAAAATGGTAAATTAGAAAACACTGTTTGGCAAACACTGGGACACAGCCTTGCATTTTCTACTTTAGAACTTAAAAAGGTAATGTGAACTCACCAGTTTGTAATATCTGTGAAGAACCTTCTGGATTTCAGGATGAAAAACTTGAGTGGCACCCACACAAACAGGGTCACAGTGGTCACATACGCTATGGACACCGCCACCACCAGCCAGTACGCTGTGGTATCACCAGACCTCACGAACTTCATGAGGGAGGCAAATCGCTCCAGAAGGACAAAGATGGGCACACACAGACATGCAAACTGCAGCACCTCGTACACCATCAACTTGACCATCCTCATGGAGGGCATCATCAATGAGTTTGTTTGTGTGTAAAATCCCCAAAGATTGTCAGTGTGACCATTTCCCACATATACACGAATGACTGTCACACTGGACTCTGGACACTGCTTACACTGCACTCTTTTTATTGCCATAGTGATGAAGCAGTCATGCTTTTTTTATGGTGTTGACAGAGTCCACTTCAAACCACAAATTAGTCCCGATTTGTTGCTTTTGAAACAAAAATGAAACTGTTTTTGCTTATTTAGTGAGAATTATTCTGACATGACTAATATTCTGGAAAGGTATAAACATCAGTAAAAAGCTTTTGAGGCAAATGGAAATGCGTTGAAATAGTAGTTCTCTGCCACCACCTTGTACATGACCCCGTTTCAACCTTCTTATTCCTGAATCAAACGACTATTATTATGCCATCAAGACTAATACTGTACATGCTCATGATTACCATGTGCCAGTTTGTCCTTCATTCAGAAAGTAATCATGCATAGGCTGCAGGCTGAGGAAGTGGATCTTTGTGAATGTGATGGTTTATGTGACATCACAAAAACTGAATTCAAAACAAGTAGTTTATAGTTTGTTTATATTTAGACTGTATAGAGTGGGCAATAAACAATACATTTTGACACTCTGATAGTGTTTACATACAGCTTTAAACCCTTATTTTAAACCCTTACAAAAAGGCATACATATTTCACAAAGTATTCCAAAACAAAAGGGTGCGATCACATGTGACTTCCTTTTTTGCGTGATCACATTTTTTCCACACGTAAAAAATTAACATAGCATGCAAACATCTTCTTTACTAGCAAAATTCACTTTTCCTCAATATAGTCCCTTTAACAAGTATGTATTTCTATGTCATTTTACAGCCTTTATGCTCGTTATGACAAAACAAAAAAAAATCCAGTCTTGCAAATATTGCATAAATGGCTATTCTATGACTATACCACTTGAATTGAATTTAGATATGTACTTATTTAGCTCCGCCCCTCAAAAAAAAAACCCCATCTCCTTTATCGACTGGAGTTCACTATTAAAACTCTGAAACACACCATAATGTTGACTGTACACCGGGCCTAGTTTTATTGTGAGTACTAATAATTCAGAAGATTCAGAGTACAGAAATAACGGGATACATTTAACAGAACTGATACAGCGACGACCTTTAAAACATAAAAACAGTCATTTTGCCCTGTGAGTTAAGTTTACATCAGGAGCACAAAAAAAACCCACACACACATCGAAGGACTGTGTTAGAACTGGTTCAGTCAACAGTTTTCAAGCGATTCCCAAATGACACGCTCCATCCACAGCAAAGCTACAGAGAGGAAGCCAGTGTTGAAAACACAACAGATGCAAAGAAGCTCAAAAGACTAGCTTCACTGTCAATAATCTGAAACCGAGCCTGAAGTTTTTCTTTCACATACACAGTCCACAGTCCAAACTGAAAAACCCAAAAGACGTGTGGCATGTTCGCAGGTGCACTTTTGAAGTACATCTAAGTCCCTAAACGGTTAATGGTTAAGTCCAGTTTAGCCACTTGCATTCTATAACTGAAAGGGTTTCAGAGTTGATGTGTGCTGAAATTGGAGACGGTCAAAAGGGTAAAAATCAAATATTTACAACCTTCCTTTCCCACGTGCCCTTCTAAAAGTAACAGCAGCAGCTCTATCTAGATGGTGGATTTCTCATCCACGCACATCTATGTCTAGACAGTATATTCTTCTTTTCTCGGTCTCATGAAAGTACAGAGAATTAAAAATAAATAAAAACATCATAATATGAAGATGGTATTAACTTAACACTGTATGATAAAAATACTTCAAGACACTCCCAGAAACTGCAGGGAGGAGATTCATTAAATGGACTGCACCAGTCTGTCCATGGGGTGGGGTGGGGTGGGGTGCTGTGCTACACAGTCCAGAAGTAAAGGCAGAATGCTGTCCAAAAATACGAGCATGAAAATCATACACAAGCATACATGCACACGTACATGATCAAGCTTGGAAACGACAAGAATAAGGAAATGCTCCCCACTAAAGACCCTTGCAACAACTGCCAGTGACTACTGGGACTCTCACAGCAGTAGGGTAGAGATTTTGTACAACATATGCATGCTTTCTTCATTAGGGTTTTCCAGTTTTAATTAAATAAGGCTCCAGTCTTCTGTGAAAATTATATCATCATAGCGGATGAGTCAGAAAATTTAGAGATCATGGACCTTTCCCGGGTATATCCACTTTCCTGCAGTTGGGTTCCAAACCATTTAGAGCAGTGTTGATCAAACTGTTGATTACATTTAACAATATTTTACATTTCTGTAGTTGCACACCTCCTTTTTCTTTTCTTATACTTTAAAATACCCTCAGCTTTCTATTGGCTTCAGTCAGTATGTTTTGAGTGAACTGGTTGTTCTTTTAGGGGAATGTGTCAAAATAATTGTTTGGGGTAAAAGATACATATTATGGCTGAACATAGATCAGTCTGTACCTGTGACCTTTAGTCATATTCTTTTAGTGTCAGGCTGCATTAATGACCTGGTTGTTCGTAGTGTGTGTTAATATGAGAAGAGCTAGGAGAGTAGTCTCTATGGGTCCTATAACAGAGCCTTTTCTGGGTAGGGGTTCTGTTGGGTGTCTGTGTGGTTGGTTAGGCTCTGGGTGGCAGGGGTGCTGTAGTTGGGTGTTTGGGCCATGCCTGGCTGCCCACTGGCTGCATTCTGGTAAAGCTGAACTTCTGCAGGGGGCATACTACCTGGAGCAGTATTGTACACAGGAGGCTGGCCCATATACATATGAACATCACTGGAAAAAAACAAACACCAAGTTAATCATCTGTTAACTAAGGCCTGGGTGATGGTTTGAATTTTTTTTTCCATATTGATCATGCATATTTACTGTATAATTGATATAATGGTTGTTTTGTCCAGTATCACAGCCTGAGTTGTTCATAGTTCAAGCATATGAATGTGTGTGTATACTTGAGTACTGATTGTTTCAGGTGCCAGTATTTTAACACTTATTATTCATTGTTTTCCATAACAAAAACTGAGACAAATTACAGGACAACCACTGAATGGCAATTTTATCACTTAACACGAGTGTAAATGTGGTAGGTATATCTCTTAACTCTAGACTACTCAGAAACATGAAAGTCGTAATGTGAGGACCAGCGAGTGTTCAATAATACCTGGGGGCTGGCTGGCCTGACATAGTGGCTGGTGCCTGGTTCATGGCAGGAAGTTGCTCCACAGTTACGGTGTAACCTTGCACACCAGTGCCAGGCACTGGATATTGACCTGGAGCCACCTGGCCAGGATAAACCTATTTATACAAATACACACACACAAAACAAATAACATACTTAACACAAGGACCCAACACTCCAAAATGACTTTACAAAGATAAGGACAATAGCATTTCTGTGATCCTTCCAAAAATTTCTGCGCCTACGAGATGATCACGGCTTTTTTCCACCCACTGAGCACTTCTTACCTGCTGGGAGGTGTTAGGCTGCTGCATATAGTACTGCTGGCTCTGAAGCTTGGCATACATTGCGTACACTGGATCTTCGTTCATCAGTTTGGCATACAATGAGAGCGCCTCCATAACCTTCACGTTGAGCTCAGACAGCTCTGAGTGCTTCCTGAAAGCACATGCCACAAGCACAATCAGTAAAGAGACAGTAGAGAACAGATTCTGCATTTCTAAACATTTCATAAACTACACAAGTGCTGTACAATATATTGTACTGTATTGTACTGTCTATATATGTGTACACACATATATATATATATATATTACAGGTGGGCATAGATTAATTTTTTGTTATCTAGATTAATCTCATTGTAATCTTGGAATTAATCTAGATTTAAATGGCTCATTTGAATTCTGCTGGGGGTTTGAGGGGGGGGGGGGGGGGGGGGGGGGGGGGGGGGGGAGGGGGGGGAGGG
>JBBPDE010208563.1:0-11717 GCA_037974605.1 Nannopetersius ansorgii
GTTTTAAATGATTTGTGAAATGGTCTTTGACCATTTCAAAAATCATTTAAAACCAGCAAACCAGCACAGAGCGGTAAACACTCGGCACAACATCGTGGATTCGAATCATAACAGAAACTTCGATTCTTAGTTTTCTTACCAACAAAATAGTTCATCATCTGTGGGGTGTGGTGCGGTGTGGGGGCGATCCGGAGCAGCTCCTCGCCGCGGGCGACGGTGGGGTAGTTTATGGCCTGGACGTAGATGTTGTGGCGACTCATCATGATATCGCAGACCTCCGTGTTCTTCTCTGCGTTCGACACCTGGAACACAGCGGAGCGGCCGTTGGTATTTACTCGCGTGCTGTAAAGCTACTCGACTGGAAAAGGATGTTCACTTGTGTTGACTAACAAACTGCACCACTTCATACTATGGGAACTAGAGCTGGACTAAATACCGCTGTTCCAATTTAACTGCTACATATTACAATTGCGAGATGATATTAAAGGGCCCATTTCATCACTTTTCTGGGATTAAGAAGTCTGTAAATATTGCTTCAA
Organism: Nannopetersius ansorgii; assembly: GCA_037974605.1. Taxonomy (NCBI): domain Eukaryota; kingdom Metazoa; phylum Chordata; class Actinopteri; order Characiformes; family Alestidae; genus Nannopetersius; species Nannopetersius ansorgii. Next base: position 540 of record JBBPDE010208563.1, read on the forward strand.
ATGGTACATTTGCTCCCATCCATCCAGTTCAAATATGGAAAATAAGCTACAAAACACAACCGGATTTCATATCATAGTTTGTGATGTCACAAATGCATCTAAATCAGGCTACAGCGGTTTAGCCCCGCCCATTTATGCACCGATTGGCCAACACATTTTATAACTAAAAATTAAAATGTTGGATTACATAAAAATCTGGATTCATCATATTGGTTAGAGGCTCATTTGCATATTGCAGTATTCTGTGATGTCAGTATTACAGAGACTGATGCACTGCGCTGCCCTGTTGGGACCTCAGGAGCGCAGATAACTACAGATGGCTCACCCTGACGGGGATGATGTGGCTGGGGCAGTGCACCACAGGCAGGCCGGAGTCCATCAGCATCTGGCGCAGCAGCTTGACGTTGCGCTGGTGTTTGCGGCGCAGCATGCGGCCCTCCTCGCTCTTCAGGACCTGGACGGACTCGCGGGCGCCAGAGAGGAGCATGGGCGGCAGCGACGTGGTGAAGATGAAGCCGGCGGCATACGAGCGCACCGTGTCCACCAGAGCGCTGGTGCTGGCGATGTAGCCTCCAACACAACCAAACGCCTTCCCTGTACACATAAAACCAAAAAACGACTGTTTAAAAATAGTCCATATTTAATACAAAATAACTCAATATAAAGTTATAACATATAAAATAACTTAATACAACATCATGGTGCATCTGGACCCAAGTGCTAGAATTCATTTTCTAATATTGTCTAACCTTCCTTCTTCCAAACTCCATCTGACTTCGTTTGAGCTCTTTATCCCAATGATCCCAGGAAGGACACTCAGTTTTAAAATCGTATTTTAATTCCCTGGTTTTTAACTAGAGAATAGGATTTACTGTCCACCTGTTTAGGGGTCGGTTCCTGGTTGAAAGTGGTAGCTGGTACCCTTTGAACTGTGTTCTGATGTAATAGGCCACTATTATACATTTTCTGTATGTGAGGCACTCCAGTCGACCACGGTTGTTTTAAATACACCTGAACTTCAGAATGCTTTAGAATTGATTATTTATATTTTTGGGTGTATAAAAAGTTACCAGTCAAGTTTTGTGTCCTGACTCAATTCACACCCGGGCATGGATCAAAAACCTGGTCCCATCTGAGGACCACTTCTGAAAAATGGGTCTGTAAAGCATCTGAAGCAAAACAAACGACTTTTCTGGTTCTATATGGAGCACTATTTACGTAAGAGTGATGCAAGTGCAGATTTTTTCTGTCACATATAAGAAACTCGAGCAGTTGTTTATTAACTCAGAGCCTGGATTTCCACGAAGCTCCATTTTCAGCTCTTTGTCCGTTTTGTGGGTCACTTTAGTGAGCAAAGTCAAAGGCCATCTGGACGAACAAAACAGCACCACACATAAAAGAGGGAACTTTTTCTGACCAAAGCCTTTAACAGAACCTCTCAGACGGAGCCGAGATGTCTGCCTGGTGAGTCGCTCTATTCAAAAAGCATAAAAGCCTTCGGTCATGCTGACCTGACAGAGTGGGACGTTTGGGGTCTAGAATAATTACCAAGAGCTTTCAAGAGCCTTGAGGGGATAAAAAGAGAGCAAAACAGGAGAAGGTATCCAGGCAACAGGTGAGAGGCTACTGTTAATCAAGGGTCTCAGCAGATTTCAGTGACAGGAGCAGAACCACAGACCTGACCTTCACAGAAAGCTTACTGATTCTATATCCTCATACACTGGTCTGTTCTATTACAGCACATTCATTCTACATTTGACACTTCATCTCTCCCTAAATACATTTCAATATCACACTGTTATTTGCTGTTTGTATTTTATACTCAATTACAAGAGAAGCCTCTACAGGGCTCTACTGATCTTATCTGGTTGCACTGGACAGCCCTGTGTATTGCCAAATATAAAAATATATATTCTATTCTAGACTGAATTTGTGCAAAAAAAACTAGTTTAAGGGCCATAAAAACACAGATTAAAAAATAATTCTGGTATAAAATGGTGCCTTTTGGACCGTCACTGGCTCTTACCAAGACATTTTTGTATAAGGACGTCTGAAAATGGGTGGAGCAAACCGCTCTCACCCAAAAACAGGTGGGAAAAGTGCAAAAAGCTGCGTTCACTGGATTATTTTTAATTAAACACAAGCAGTGACACAGTCACACTAATGAAGTTTCAGCTCCTCTGGAAAGGTTCTCTGAAAAGCCCCCACCTCGACTAAACTCACTCACCAAGCGTCCCGGAAATGATGTCCATCTTGTGCATGACGCCATCGCGATCTCCAATGCCGCCCCCTCTGGCGCCGTACAAGCCCACAGCGTGAACCTCGTCCACAAAGGTGATCGCGCCAAACTCGTGAGCGACGTCACACATCTCCTCGAGCGGACACACAGCACCTATGAGAGCGGGATTCAGGGGTCACTAGGAGCCTGAAGGACCAGCCGAGGTTCTCAACACAACACTGAAGCTCCCACTCACCATCCATCGAGTGCACCGTCTCAAAGGCCACGATCTTCGGAGTGGAACGGTCAGATTTCTCCAGAAGTTCACGCAAGTGGTTGACATCGTTGTGACGGAAGATGAACTTCTTGGCACCGCTGTTCCGAATCCCCTGGATCATTGAGGCATGGTTCCCGGCATCCGAGTAAATCTCACATCCTAAAGGAGAGAAGAGCATTAGGAATGTGTGCCGAGACCTTACAGCAGTTCAGGCACTTAACATGCCCTTCTGTGCAAAATCTGTTACTATTACAGTAAACCCCCAGTTTTACGCGGAGCTGGACTCGCGGATCCAGTCACACGTGGGTTTTTTTGAGAACGAAACTGATAGTTTTACGCGGAAATATTTAAAACAACGCGGAACCTGCAAATATTCTTGTTTTTTTTTTGCTTTTTTCATTCCAATATGTTTTTTTTAAAAACTCATTTGAGTTCTTCTGGCTCCCCATGCATGGCAGTAGGGCTCTCTCTTACTCTCTTTCTCTCTCTGTCACTGTCTCTTACTCCCCCTCTCTCTATATCTGTCTCTCTCTCATTCGTGACTATTCCGGAGCGCGCGCCTCTCTCTCTCCCACTCTCTCCCGTTCTGGAGCGCACGGATCGTCTCTCTCTCTCTTGCTCTGTCTTACTCTCTCTCTCTCTCATTCGTGACTTAAACCTCGGGTTTATATTTACATTTTCGTTAAGGGTGATGTATTAAACTGTTTAAAATGAAATGAAAGTGTTCTGGAAGCACATCTGGGGGCATATTTAGGGTTTACACTATAAAAATAGGCATTTTAAGGCATTTTTTGACCAAAACACAACAACGCTTCTTTCATTATACGCGGGTGCTCGTGTAACGTAACCCCCGCGAATAATGAGGGCTTACTGTACATGAGCCTAATTACAGAATGCAACCTCCAAACAACCATGTGTTAGTCGATTACTTAAATAGTCATTTTATTTATCTACAGTATTTATATCCATCTCAATTACTGACACACACTATTTAGTGTGTGTATATAGCACAGTGCATTGATAAGATAACCCTTTATTAGTCCCACAGTGGTAAATTTGCATTGTTACAACAGAAAGAGACAGTACAAAGGTAAGAGCAGCAAAACAGAATAACTAACACAGTAAAGTATAAAAAACTATTTTTGCATTATTTGCATAGACATGTTACACATTGACGCATTGTCTGTGTGCAAAAACTATATGTACATATAAAACTGTAGAAGTATATGCATGTAGATGCACATTGTATTACTTTCATCTTTGAGTCTGTGCTGTCGGAGCACAAGCAATCACCCCGGGATCAATAAACGTTTCAGTTTCTGATTAAGATGATTAAGAATCTCACCTGGCAGCATCTTGGCCAGCGTGAAGAGCGTGGAATCGTTGGCCACGAAGCAGGAGGTGAAGAGTAAAGCTGCATCCTTCCCGTGAAGATCTGCAAGCTCGTGCTCCAGGGCCACGTGGAATTTGCTCGTACCCGATATATTTCGAGTTCCCCCGGCACCCGAGCCATGCCTTCGTAAAGTGTCCCTGAAGAAACAGACTGGTATTAGATGTCGATGTACCTTGTTTTTCATAATGTAGGAGTTTCTAAAAGACAGTTATGACCAACATTAACCTACAATCCTGTACAAAACTCTTAACCCCTCATTTCATTACATTTTACCTTGAATCTCTCTGTTGGTGTTAGAATCCTATTGTCTGTCAGACTGTCTGACCTGTCTTACTGAGGAGATTAAATGAAAGGAATGTAAACAAATATTTTACTGACAGGCTACCAAGTGTCTAAAGATACAAGGAGCCTAGATAAAGGAGTTCCAACCACTCAGCATTCAGCACCACAGTATATTGATCACCGCCTGATCATCTGGTTCAGGACTTTGTTCTGCTTGATTGATGCATATGTAGGTCACTGTGTGACTTAACCAGAAACAGAAACTGTGTCTTAACCAACAGAAAAGTTCAGGGACTAGACTGTAAATGAGAGTCTCTGAAAGTCCTTCAGGAAGCCTGGAGAACTGTTCAAGACTACATTAAATGACAGTCTGGAACTCTGGAGGCAATATGTGAGGAAATGGAGTGGCGGTCATAAGAGATCCATGTAAATGTCATGCAGCCTTAAAACGCCATCCTCCAGTCCAGCAGGTTTTAATACTGGGATCTGCTGACGGCAGAACACTCACAGCACAGTCTGGACGACGCGCGGGTGTCGACTCATGCCGAGGTAATCGTTGCTGCACCAGACAGAAACGTCCCGTTTGGTGCTCAAAGACTCGGAATAATCATCTGCCATCGGGAACTCGGTGGCGCGCCGGTTCACGGTCTTGAACACGCGGTAGGTGTGGTCGTCCTTCTTCTCCTCGATTTTCTTCTCAAAGAACTCGTCATAGCGAAAGTTGGAGACGGCTGAAACGAAAAAAAAAAACATGGTACTTGGAAACTATTCAAGAAAAGGAAGTGATTCCCTTTCAGAGTTTCACAGTCTGTATATAGTCTGACCAGTTTCTGTTCTCATCATTCAAAAGCGAACAGAGCTGAAGGCTCACATTTAGGCATGTTCTCCTGCAGCAGGTGGGACACCATGGTGGGACGCTGCTTCATCAGCTTCTTCAACAGGCTCCCAGCAGGCCTGGCGTCCTTCACCAAGGGACTGAGCACGGACGCCGGGACATCTGCATAGAAACCGAAAAGTTCAAGCTAAAACAGATTTAAACCCATAATAAACCCAAAGTAAGTCTCTGCTCATGTTCCCACCCACCTTTGCGCACGGTGCGGACCTCAGAAACGTCCTCCTGCAACTCCAGGCTGGCCTGTCGCACCACGCCGCTGTTCTTCTGGCCCATCTCTGCAGCCAGGAAGGGGCATTTGGAGGCAGCCGTCTGCCCTGCGGGGGACTTGGGGTGACCAGCAGGCATTTTGGGAGCCTCTTTCGGTTCTTAAGGAGAAGAAAACTGAGACTTTAGCCAAACACAGAAATCTAAACAATTACTAAGAGAAGTATAATATATACACGTCTGTGAGGGTTACATTCCAAGAGCAAGACTTGATTAAATTTTTTAAAAAGCCCCTTTAAATGCCTATTTTTTGTGGAAACCTAAATGTGCCCCCAAATCTGCTCTCAAAATACTTTCATTTCATTGTAAACATTTGAAAGTTTATACATGACCCTTAAAGAAAAAGGGTAAGTAAAGCCAACCAGCAGCAAGGAGAAATAACGCTCTCAGATTGACTGCTGTAAAACCTCCGCCCTCTAAGTACAGCAGTATTTCAGCTTCCCAAGACGCGCTTTTTTTGAGGTTCTTTCCACAGTACCAAAACATTTCGATTTTATATGGAAATCGTGGAATTACATTAATATTTATGTTACAAAATTGCCAATGTATATGTTCTTAATAATTTAGCATTAAAATGCATGAAAAACTATATACAGCCACAAAGAAACTGGATATCAGCGGTTTCCGTATATTTCCGTATAATTCCGTGAAAAATTACTGCAGTTAAAAAAAATAATTTTTAAAAAAATCAGCAAACGTCTGAAGCTGTGACTTTGTGGGGGAACAGTGCTTTGCACATTTGGGTTTCTTTCATAATAAGAGACCGAAACATTATAATTACATTATAATTAAGGACATCAACATCTGAACAGTATCTTTAGAAACTGTATCTAATAGAATACCACTCCCACCCCCCCATACTGTTCCTCCTAAGATCAATTTTTGTATATTTAAATAGCAGATTTTAATAATAAACTAAACATAGCGGTATATGAAGATACCTGATGTTCCTCTAACAGAGTATCAGTATCTAACAGGCATTACAGCCACTAAAATCTGTATTTGACAAATATTCGGAGTTCTTTCCTATCTTGTATTGAAACATTTGACCAGAAAGTGCGGTTTCACAGGGGGACTGACCCTCGGGGGTGCTGGCCATGTCCGGGGTCTTCTGGAAGCTGGTGGAGGACGAGCAGACGGCGCGGACCAGAGGCCTTGAGGCGAGGTCCATCATGACGGGGCATTTCACCGCGTAGCTCACCAAGGACTTCCTGGCCTGCTGCAGGAACGTCTGAGGGACGCGAGACAGGAACGGACAGCGAATGATGGCGTCCATGGCTGATTGTCTAAACCTGAGAGAAACGAGAGATTCTGATTAGTCAAACTGAGCTTTCAGTGGACGTTCCACAAACCGGTTCTTTAGAGGCGGGGTTCTCTCTATGGGCCAAGCCTCAGGGAACAACCTGCTTTTCATTTATCTGAGATGTTAAATCTGCCCCTCCGCCCACTGTGTGTTATTAGTAAAGCTCTTAGTATATCAGTAAATAATTTAGTGTTTCTATCCACCTTCCTTACTGGCCACACCATATTGTTTATACAGCATTCAGTGTTTTTAGTAGCATCTATTTTAATTATTGTATTTATGAAGCTACTGTGACTTTCCTCTTGGGGATAAACAGGTCTCTCCATCTATCTTCATATTTAAATTGTCCGTGCAGATGCAACAAGCAATTTTCTCCTAAATCAATCACGTTTTATGACCTAAATACTGCCATGCGGTCAAACAAATGACTGTTACCATGTTTCATCACAACAAACCGGTTATTTGGACTTCCTGAGAGACCACATGTCGAAACCAGACTGTCTGACGCGCGTGTTGAGTAATGATTCGAGTGTGTGTAACGTCACATGCCCATTAAAACCAACTGAGCTGGTTATTTTTAACAGTAGTATTTATAAAAGCTGAGAGAATATAATGGAAAAGTGGCGTGATTGTTTTCTTTATTTCCTGAAATTTCCGCTGATTAACTTCATATGAGATCAGAGGTTAAGTTTAAAATACTTAGCTTCATATTTCATGTGTATGCAGACGTTACATAATGGTCATACTTTAAAATATTTCTTTGAAATAAGAAGGAACACGGAATTAAAAGTCACATCAAACAGAATAATGAGGAAATGCCAGTGTTTTTTTCCGCTGTTGCCTAATCAGATCCAGCGCCTCATCGCCTCACCCTGCGCTGCCTGTAATCAGACCCGCTGGGTTCCTGTTTCATCCAGGCTGGGTTCTCAGTTAAAACAAAAATGACTTTCTGAACCCCTGACATTGTTTACATTACAGTTAAAGTTACAGTAAAGTCCCATGGACCTCCTTCATACCTGGTCTGTTAATTGGACTCACTAGTGGATCTGGATTCTAAGCCACTATGATTTAAACTGCATGCGTTTACACTTGGTCAAATAATCGAGGTAATCGGACTGAAATCTGATCCCTTTACTAGAGTTGGGTGAAAAATAATTAATTAAAAAATGTAATATATATATTGAGCCACTGTATCACTTATAATATCACTATAAATACGTATTTTATTTAATACGTTTGTTTTGGTACAGCTATCTACCCTGATTGCATTTCTCCTGAGGCCCAATAGGTGGTGCTGGACCTGGTTCTTGTGTTGATGGTAAAGGAGGTCGGAGAGGTCGAGATGCTCCTGTACGGAACATCTGCCTGACGGTGGAAGGGGTAATATTGTATCGTGGAGTAATATCGCCATAGTAACATCGTCGTCTCCATGACAATAACGAAATAATTCACAAAAAAAGCTACACAACGATAAACGAGATCATCTCTCAGTTTCCTATGGGGAAACACTAAAGTGAGACTAAATGCACACATCAACTACACTGTTTACCAACAATAAAAATAACATTAAAAATGTTTCATTTACTCACTTTCATATTTTCCTCTAATAACACGTACTATACAACTTACGAAATAAAACATGTAAGGGTAAAATAAAAACTTCAACTTCCATTTGTTTACATTAAGCTGCAAAAAACTTTTTTGAAGTGACGTTTTGTGATTTCACAAAAATCAACTCAACGTTTTGCCTCAAATTAGTGTTTCAGCACAGACTGTTCTTAAAGGAGCCAATCAAAACAGAGTTCATTTACATACATCAGTCTTAAAGGCATGGTAACAGTAAACAGCAGGTTTATTTTAAAGAGTAAAACAGGCTGGGAAATCATGCACAGGGACGGAATTCCAGAATTTTCCAGTTCATCAGGTTTTTGATGTTTTCGGACAGTTTAAACTCGGTTTCATTTCGCTAGGCGAGAACAGCGCCACCCGGTCCAGGTGGAAACATCAGGGATGAACTGAAACATCTTTCAACGGCAAAACAAATTCCAGGAATGATACGGATCTGATGCGCTCCAGCAGGACTCGGGGGCACGTCCAGCACGTCCACAACCGCAAATACAACAACACGTCACACCGAGCGGGTCTGGAGGATATAGCCTACGATCCGGACTATTGGACATTAAACATGCCTTTATTACTAAGTTGCACATTTTCACTTCTAGTTTAGAGTTTTTATTTATAGTTTATTTAAACGGTCGTTCTCTGGGTGTCTTTGCACTTTGGAGCCCCACAGCCTTGTCTCACTGGTTATAGCTGAGATGACAAAGTTTACTTTGCCTAATAAAACATAAATAAATGATGTATAAACACACTGTTCCTTTTTCTGAGGGAAGTTTTATATTCACCTTGAACCCATGAACTTTTGACAAGGAGTGACATCATTTATTCACACACTTCCTGAAGGGTTATTTATTGTATTTCTTATTGTATCTGCTTATATCATTTAAAAAGACATTATTTTTACAAATTAAGACTTTACAGAGATACTACACTGTTCATAAAACTGATAAGGAACCAATAAAGGAACTGATGAACCTAAATCTAACCAGTTTCCATCCTTCTGTCCTAATGTTTGTTTTCAGGTCCACCAAGACCTCACAGACGTTAGATCACATGTGATCACATCTGGGGTTAAATAAGAATCAATAAAGAATCAGACTGATGAGGAAAATCAATAATGGCCTTATCAATAAATAAAATGCAATTTCCATCCTTAGAGGTTAAGATCTTTTGTATCAAATGCCACCAGGGGAATCAGAGGAGTCAAGTCGACAGAGAAATCATCAACAGAACCAAATCGGTTCCTGCCTTTAACAGCTAATGACTGTTTTGGAACCTGTGTGACGTCATAAAACTTAAAGGGCTGAAACTGATAAAAGCAAGATACTGGCTCTTTAATGGAACGGTTCTAGCATGTGACCTGCTGGAGTGACGAATTTGAGCAGGTTCTGTTCATCAGATAATGACAGAGCTCAGTTTTACAGCGGAATACAGAAAGAAAAGCACCTAAAAGCCAGACACGCCCTTCACGCGACATAATCGCCTCATTCAGGAGGATTTAAAACACACCCAGCTGTCACAGGACCGCCGCAATACAGGTGTCGTCACAAGAACTGAGCCACAGTCACCATTCAGGTAACTCACCTTTAATACCAGTGTAATAAACTTCTGTTTACCTTGTTTATCTTTTTTCTGGGAAATGTTACATTTTATTCAACACCACTTTTTGATACAACAAAAAATGAAATGAATGAATGAAGAGGTTCAGATAAGAGGTTAAGTTACACGCACCATTAAAAATCCATTAAAACCTCACACGCAACAGACAGAGTGATCTCTGTTGTCTGATCTCACACTCATCATTCACGCTCACACATGATCACTGTTACTGAGCAAACTTCTGGCATCTTGTGTTGTGTGAATGTTTGTTGTGTTGAAGTACACACAACAAAAAATGTAACAATACTATTAGGCTACTGCTGAAAATAAAGTTAAACTTTTTTTTCACAATTAACAATACTGTTATTACTATTACATACAACAATCATAATCATAAAATATGCTTACCTATTACGATAATTACAACAAACATAATAAATAGTATCAGCAGTGACGTTTGTAAATAAAGATCATAACCTGGGGTCAATTCATGCTGAAGGTGAATCAAGAGGATTCTGCCCTCAGAGCACAAAACAATATCTAGAGTAACAGTTACATGCACACATACATATTAAACATTCAGATACAGATATACATTTATATATAAACACACGCGATCATTCACACAGAAACTCACTTATTCACTCACACTCTCTCTCTCTCACACATACACTCACCTACTACTCCTGCTCTGACCGGCCTCCTTTACAGCTAACCGGCTAACAGCTAAAATTCCCAGAATAAACAGAATAAAACACTCACACAACACACCGCCTCCGGAGCAGACAGCACGGGGAACCGGGAGAGAGTCTAAGGCAGGCGAGGAGGTCTGGTTGACCTGTTGGCTCTGGTCAAAGAGAGAAAGGAGATAAAACGAGAGAGAGCGCAAGAGCTGACGTTTCTGTTATCCTGCACTGAGGACGAACATCAGGACGCTCGCTCTCGCGAGATATTTATACGCTACAGCGCTCTCGCGAGACCTGCGGCCGGGGCGGGGCCTGCAGGGACCACCAGGAACCTTTCTTATTAATAATCATAAAACATCAAATATCCTAAAAATCATAAAAATCAGCTTCCAGAAATCAGCCTGACTTCCTTCTCAGAGCAGAAAACAACAACCTCAGAAACGATTTCAGGGAGGTTAAACAGCACCAAGTAGGAAATAAAATAAATAAAAGAATTGTATTAATCCAGAGAGAAATTCCTGCTTCATTAACATGCTCAGGGCAACAGGAAGTAAAAAAGATGATAAAGAAAATAAATCTATAGACAATAAACAACAGAGCGACACAGTGTAACAAGACATCTGTGTAAAAAGAACTTCAGT
>JBBPDE010208573.1:0-14962 GCA_037974605.1 Nannopetersius ansorgii
AGGGACAGTCTTTGTAGTTTTAGCTCGTGATGTATCTACTCTAACGACTCTAACGGTCAGAGTTCTCGTTTAGAACCAGCCGGGGTTAAAACAGGCATACCGGGAGCGGAATCCTGTCAGTTGCTAGACCCCCCCACCCCCATAAACTGACCCGGCGTGAAATCACGTTAGCACCCCCACCCCTTGCCTGGACAGCACAATATTCTGTGGCCCCCTTTACTTTAGTATCTGGGCCCACTTGCTATTGTAATTGAATAGCCCTGTTCTAGGTACTACCATTTTTATGTAAGAGTAGTGCAAGAAGATAGATAATCATCAAGAGGGCAGACAATACAAACCCAGATTTTACTCTGTAAGTTTGTGCTTGAATCCTCAGTGTTAAACTGGGTCGACAAAGTCTGCATTTTCAAAACCACACTTACCTTTAGGACATTGTCCTTCACACTTTTCACATTTCTGTGTCTCATTTCCATCTGGTTCGATAGTGATAACTTCCTGATTTGCTTTGGGGCAGACCATTGTACATGCCACCTCCATCGCCAGGTAGTTATCTACAGAGATAGAGTGAGAGAGAGAGAGAGAGAGAGAGAGAGAAAGAGACACAGAGAGAGAAAAAAACATTTATTTTATAGTGTAATGAGAAGCCACATCACCCTTAAACTTCCTGTAGTCCATTGCAATCTGTCAGCAAACTAAATTACACCCTTTCCATTAAAAACTGATTTACTGCCTTGTAATAAAAAATATCAGTCGTGCTGAAATGACAATATTGTGGTAATTTCCACATTTTCAATGCAATTCTGCTATAGTACAATTCTACATAGTACACAACATGCAGATAAGTGGATTAATGTTTTCAAATCTGATAGGATACAGCACGCTCCAACCTAATCTTAGTTCTAAATCCTTAGCTTAGCTTTAATACCACTCTCCTTCAGATGTGTGTGTTCAGAGAATGTAAATGATACAAACGTGGGACCTACGTGGACACTGTTTTATGCAGGTGGCTCCAAAGCTTAACTTCTTATCGGGATTGGGTTTGGACTGATAGATCACAAAATCGTAGATGGTGGGGGGCGGGCAGTTGTCTTTACATATCCCGCTGTCATTAAAGTGACGGCAAGCCTGTGAGGAATAAAAGTTTCGGTCAGAAATAAGCCCTTTCTGAACAGAGACAAATATACTATACTTTGGCACCTACTGAACAAAACAGGTTATACTTTATGTGAAGGCTTCTATTTTAGGGCCTTGTAATGCATCCGTAACACAAACATAACTTGCTCATAAATCGAGACTACGCTTATGTCAACAACCACAGGCTTGACGCTGCCTGCTGTTATCTCTATTGCCACTGTCTGCCTGCAATAAGCAACAACAAATGTCATATATATATATATATATATAGACATTCATTTCACATATCATATCATATATCATATCATATATCTGTTGTTCAGATATAAGGTCCATTCTCAGCATAGTGCATTGTTAGGGGTCCAAGCACACAGTGCGTAGGAACCCTATTGTATTTGTGAGGATTTTTAAAAAAATTATTTTTCTCCCTCAAAACGCATTGGGGAGCAAAAACTGTAAGGCCCACAGCCTTGCAACTTGGCAGGTACATGCGGCATCCCAACCTCTACTCAGGCGCAAAGATCCACGCCATTGTGCCAATAGGTGGCGCTATAAAAGGCACATTTGCGTTGAGTCTCACCAAATTTGAACCGTGTGTCCGATTTTGAAAATTCTTTTTGCATATTAATCCTTGGGTTCAGACGAATCAAATGAGAGCCCGCCCATTCATTTCCGCCTAATTAGATTTTTTGCTCATTTGCATAATATACAAACTCAACTTTTGCGAACTAGACCCTGGTTTTTTGACACATGTGCACAAGTGTGGTATTTTTGGAATTGCAAGACACTCATTGTCAATAATTATCAAAAACGTACAAATTTGCAAACAACATGGCCGCCATATGCAAATTAAGCTTAAGACATCGGCCAATTAGACAATTTCACTTATTAGACAAGGTTAACGGAGATTGATCGGAACGAAAGTCAATGGGCATGTTCGACTCATGGTCCTAAAGGTCTGTAAGAATTTTGAAAGAAATCGTCCACTAGTTGGCGCTGACGAGTTTTTTGGCTCAGTAATGACGTGGTGTTTCACATATCCACACAATTTGCATTTCATTTGACAGATCTCCTCATAGTGAGCAACTTTGCCTCTTAAACCATTTCTGTCAATCAAACCGTTCATTAGTAATTAACAAATATGTTAAAAACCTACTTTTGCGAACTAGTCCCTAGATTTTCACCCGATCGGAACCAAACCACAGCAGAAATAATCTGTGGACTCTAGATCAATAATTATCAAAAAAATGTTGTATTTTTTGTTTTTTGGTTAACACTAACTAGCTGATTAAAAAATGGCTATATTTATTAGGTTGTTTTTGTTGTCAAAATAATATGTCCCATGATATGCAACATAATGCCTTCCAAATTAATTCAAAATTCTGAGACCACATTATAAATCTGTTTTCTTTTTCATTTACTCTTGGAAAAAGGTTTTAGAATCGAAAAAAACTCCAAGTAAAGTAACATCTACTCAAGTTGTCTAGGGATAACAAGGTAACAAGCCACAGCTGGCTATGAATCTGCTTGACAGTTAAATGTCCTAAATATGTTTGAGCCTCTAAAAATGGAGGGATTCTGTTTGCATATCTGACTGCTTTTTTTAAAAAAAAAAATCAGACCTCAAAAGGCAAAAAAGTCATTTATATTATTAATATAGATCATTCACCCAGAGTCTCCAATCAGAACTACTTCTGGAACATTCTTCTTTCTCATACTAATTGTAGATTGTCATAAATGGGTTAACTAAACATTGTAAATAGGCTGAAGGAAATCACAGACCAGACAGTCAGAGTCCTTGGGTCCTGAACACCCTGCAGCACACTGGACATGACAGCAGTCACTGGCCTCAGGACCCTTGCAGCGCTTGCAACCGGACGCACATTTGACGTGGGTCACTGGTACACACAAACACACATAAACAGACCTTACAATTGAATGCGTTCAAAGTCTGGATAACTACCTGCTCTGTTACTTTTTAGTGAAAATGTTAAAATCTGAACAAAATAAGCAGTACTCACATGTTTGGCAGTCTTCTTTCTCTGGTCCCCAGCATCCTACAGAAGTACAGGCTCGAGAACAACTTGTACCTGCAGCAGCAACAAGAACATCTCATTGCAGAACAAGCCATACACATGAAGACTCGCATGCGATTAATTTACATCTTTCTGTACTACCGCTTATAGAACATCATTGGACTACACACTTTGAGAACACTATATGCTAATCAACTATGCTGGCTAGCAACAGGCTGGTTGATGGGAGAAGAAAGGGTCATCCTACCACCCACAGAAAACAAAGCTCCCTGCCACTGATGGCTGTTTCATCACTGCAGTTTAAATTCACAGCATCCCAATAAGAAGACCGTTGCACCACTGAAATTTTAAACTAATTATTTCTCACTCATTGCTCATTCATACAAGCAGTTTAAGTGCATAAATCCATACTATACATGTTAAGTGTGTGTTGGTCATACTTACAGAATGGGGCTGCCGCCTGTAGGCGCGTTGACTTGTCATTGGTTTCCTGCTGACCCAAGACATCCTTCCAGTTGATCTTCTGAGGGTCCGGGTAACATAGTTGGGGGTTCCCCCAAATATACACACCACCCAGCAAAATCTCTATGAATGGCCAACAGTTAGCAACAGATGTACAATTAGCAACAGATGAAGTGAAAGTGACCATTTGTCATACGTGCACATTCAACCTCTGCATTTAACCCATTCACCAAGTGAAGCAGGGGGCAGCCAGGAACACAGCGCCTGGGGAGCAGTGCGAGGGGACGGTACCTTGCTCAGGGTACCTCAGCAGTGCCTAGCGGTCTTGGGAATCGAACCCGGACTTTCTGGTCGCAGGGCGAATGCCCTAACCACTAAGCTACCAGCTGCCCCAAAATATAGCTATCCTGTTCCATGCAAAGTTTTGAAGACCCAATTCTTATTATTTGTGTCTTAACCCTTAGAATTAGTAAAAATTGATTTCAACAAATAAAAACGGTGTAAAACAATCTGCTCTCCTACACACTCGCTGTTTGCTGTGCAGCCATTTGTGGGCATCGTGAAGCTTCTCCTGGGTTCAAAGATCTTGTTTTTTGTGTTTGTTTCTAAGAACTAAAACATAAGAAATCTGGGCTTTCTTGTTCTTTGTGGGCATTTGCATGTGATGCAATTTTTAAAACCCAGATAATGATTATTATGTGTTTTACATTACAATAACTTGGTTGTATATGACATAGGAACACCAAACAAATATCTGCATGACACCTGCTGCTTGCATTGCAGGGGTTAACCATTATTAGAAGTATCAAACAGATTTAGAACAATAATAAATCTGCACCTCCATACCTCAAATGTAGTCGACTGCAGACAAGTTTGTCTTTCCCATTAATTAACATTGCGCTAACCACATGCTGGAATCATCACAGCCTCAAATGATGTTACATGAGTTGTTGCGTAATCACATGACTTGCTTTATGTGGTTTATGTAGCATCTGTTAGCTTCTGGGAAAAGTTAAATTTGCCTCAGGCCTAACAAGTTTTGACTGATCAACTGATGTTATCTCCAATCTGTGTGACTTTACCTGTGAGGGTGCGGAGCTGGAGTGTCTGGACTTCGGGGTTTTCCAGAGCTGCCAGTGCGTAGCTGGAGTTGTACAGCTGGCTGCCTCTGATGATGCGCAGATTCTTCAGGGGAATCACACGTACAGATACGCGGGCAATCAGCACATAGCCCTGAACCTCCACTATACCCTACAGACGGAGAGATAGTTTGTGTGTTTTGTGCAGCAAAAACTGTGTTGAAATTATACACAGACAAGTGGCAAACCAAACCAAGGGGAAAAAATGCAATATAAAGTGTCTATAAGTAACGTTTGGGCCACTTGAACAGCTTCAGTGCACTGTCGTATACAACATACTTGTATTCTCCCGTAGGTGGTTAAATGCACTAAGATGAACCACCACCAACAATCAATAATGCATTTAGCCACTTTTCAAGGAACAAAAGGACACTTTACAGTACACAGTAAAATCAAACATGGCTTAAACACAGAGTTGCACAGGACGTTAAAGAAAACCAAATACATAGTTGCACTTAACGACTGATGCTGTCAATGCCATTTATAAATGGAAGTCTTCACATGTGAAAGTGGAAACCAGTTTCGAGATAACTTAGAGTTTATGGGAATAGTAGTACATTTAAACCAGGTAAGAGAGGCGTCAATAATATTAAGGGACGATAATCTCTGTAATAGAATATTGTGAGGCTAAGTATCAAAAACTCAAGTCAAATAATACAAGAATGGTTAATAGCCCAGAATCAGCTGGCAACAGTTTTTCACCGATTTTTTCTAAGGGGACAAGCAGCCAGGAAAATGATCCCAATAGCATAACAGAACCACCACACCCTTACTATATGGGTCAAGCATTCAGGCATGTAGCGTTCTCTTGATGAATATTGCACATACAGTTGCCCACTTGAAAAGATTATAACAAATGAAGGCCAAATCACTGTTTTCCACATCTCTGTAGACCCATTCTTGTGGCTTTTACACCACTAACCTCTCAAATGGTCATTCCTATTGTGAGTCTTATACATTGCAGTCCTACTATAATGCACCACTCTATGTCGTTACGGTCAGACTGTTCTTGTGACAGTCTGATGATGTACTGCCATAAGCTGTTACAGGTCCAGTTTGGTTTCATATACAGTGAGGGGGATGAGGGTGAAACACACAACAGAATAAAATACTGTTCAACAGCTACTCCAACACAGTCACACTTACCTCCAGGAAGGAAAGATCCGGTGTCCCTTTTAAGTGCGTGATTTCCAAGTTACCATGGACGACCTGGCAGCCAGTGTAAAGAAGTCGTAGCATTTCATAATGATTCTCTTGGCTGGAGGGCATGTCCAGCTTCATATCTGTCCCCAAGCATACTGCAAGACACATACACACAATTAGAATGTAAGGGGCATTCAAACTCTCAGGTGAAGTCTAATCTTGGACTCAATATAAAAACTGGTTTCTTGGACACAGGTTTATCTTGGTCCAACACTAACATGAATCTACTATTCACAAGGACTGAACAGAGACAATTAGCCATGCCCAAGATGAAGGGTACATTACACTTAGCTCAAGTTAGGCACATGATATACAGAAGATTCAGAAAAGGCATTTCAAAATTGGTTTCTTGGGGGGCTTCTATAAAACAGCACTGCTTAGAATATTTTAAAAATGGAAGCTGCTGTAGGACCTGGAGGTCATTTCAGCCAAGGGCCAGTTAATTCCAAAATACATTTCCCAATCTCCCCAACTGTAATATTTCTGAGCAGACAGGGTGATTCTGCCTCTTTCCCATCACTTGCAACAATAGCCAGCTGGTACAACAAATACAGCGGAACAGCAGTTAGCATGAGCGGCAGTTCAGAAAGAGGCGAGTGCACCTCACATGACTTTGAGAAAGCACATGCTATTCTTCACATACCCAGTCTGGCGATACTAACCACTAGGCTCCCAATGGGGAATTGATCTGCGATCAGGAAGTTGTGAGCTCGAGTCCCAAGACTGCTAAGCACCTCTGAGGTTCCCTTAAGCAGGTTCCGCCCCCACACACTGCTCCACAGGTGCCGTGTTCCTGACTGCCCACTGCTTCACTTGGTGAATGGGTAAATTACTGAGGAGGAATTTTGTGCTGATCACACTGTGTGCTGTGGTGTGTTCACATATGACAGAATGGTCACTTTCACTGTGTGACTGGGGGAGCCCCAGCTACCGGGTGGAACTGGACAACCAAAATCAGGTAGAAAGTACATTATTTGTAGATTATTTTGGATACCAGGGCACATTATTTATTGCTGTTCTAATATACTGAAGGACATATCGCAATGCTAATATGCACAATGCCACTGCAACACTAGTATTTCTATACGGTGTCATTATAAGACTGTGTAACCATAATTCAAACCTCTTTAGCCGCATCACCTCCACACACATTGTTCTAAGGCAGGGATGTTGGAATCCAAGCGGATGTTTTAAGACCTCTTAAAGCCCTGAAGTCCACTAGAAGATAGGGCTCTACTCTTATCATGAAAAGTGTATGTGTGGGTGGGTGGTGCCGCTTGCACTACTTCAGAGAACGCTCTGGTTATCAACCACAAAGAGTCTAAGAGCCATATCCGTCTGTACATGCATATGTTTCTTTACTAGCATGAGCACACCATCCCGCATTCACTGGTATATACAAGAAAGACCTCTGGAGAGGCCAAAGACTGACCATACACTTACAAGACACCATCACCATGAAGGGCTTCATCTGTGGTTAGACAAACACCTAATAAACAACAGTAGTAGGTCTACTGAGAGTCACAGAAATGGTGCTATTCTCCAAAAAATTCCTTTTATAAAAAAAGGAAAAATAACATTTCTTACTTTCAATGAAAGTTAAAAAATAAAAAGTTTATTATTCCTAATTATTTTGGTACATTTTGAGGCCCATTCATCAATAAACTTTGAAATTATTTGAAAAATTGGATTGCAGCAAAGACAAATGTTCTAAACTGAATTTAATTTAGGTGTGAACGATTAAAAACTGCTTTTGGCAGTCCACAACATCAGCTCACAGAGCAGATTTCGCAGCACCTTGCTCTATATTGAGTGATGGAGTACACCGGTCACAGGTGCACAGCCATGTACCCATTTCTGATTCTGATCACTGTTTAAATGTGCTCTAGCCCCTGGATTCCAGAGGAACAAGTAATTCTGTTCTTCTTAAGTCTTTCTTTTATTATCTTATTATTTGGCACCCCTTCCCCCCCTAGAGTTTTTGAAATACGGACATGATTCCAAATTCAAAACATCCATTAACATTCCCTGCAGAGCGAGCGCATATAAGTTTTCGATCAGTTGATCTGAAGTCCAGTACTGATCATTAAAAAAACAGAAATTGATTTTGGCAGTCGAGTCACTCTGTAATCCGGGGGGCGGGATTCATGCCTTTATTCATAAATGGCTTGGTAAGAGCCAGTGAGTTCATGCCTCAGAGGATCTCAATTGGAATTCATGGTGCAAATTTTTTATTTCTTAATTTTTTGCCCATAAAAAAAACAATGTTTAGGCATCACCTAACACTGGTTTTATCGCAACTACGCAATGGCACTTTATATATACTAGAAGAAATACTAGTCTTAAAATTGAACAAGAACAGCAGCAGCAATTAATTTTATATATTGCATTTTAGCAAATAGAATAGTTAATTTAAATTTTTCACTCATACCATGGCTCAAAAACCTGAAGACTGGACTGAACAACGATTTCATCTCTACTACTCTCAACATTTTTGAATAATAGTGAGGATAACACAGCTATGAAATTACACACATGGAATTGATCCAAACAGAAACGCTGATAGCTATTTCAAACATCCCACTAATTAACCTTAAAATACCCACACAATCATTAGGATGACACAGCGATCAGCAGTCCATCGTCATTCACCTTTTCATTGTAAAGCAAGTTTTACCATTATTAATAGTATGAACTATTCATACTGATAATACATTATATAAATGTAATAAGGGGTTCCTTTAATTTGGTGTTTTTTTGACATATGGAAATAAAGGTATCAAGTGTACCTTTTAAATTAATTAAATTATCTTTAAGGTTAATAAAGAACAGAGGCTTTCATATCGCAGACATGTGACATGTGTCTGCCTCTGAAAGTTTAAAACTGTCTTCTGAGTGCTTGGCCAGCTGTCTGAAAGAATAGAAAAAAGTGCCTGAGCTCCCTCCTGTCCACGCTTCCTGTCCTATAATATCCACCCCCAACTCTTCTCGCGGTCCTCTATAAATTCCCTCACAGGCCTATCTGTGAGTGTGTGCAAGTGTGTGTGAAGGGGCCGGCTGGTGGCCTTGAATAGACTCCAGTTCACTTCCTCTCTCACTCTTTGTCTCTTTCTTTTTCTGTCCCCCAACTCGGTCTCATTTCACTCTTTCCCTTCGTCTTTGACGCAGACTAGCACTGATGTTGTCGTTGCAAGCCTGTCTGTACAGCACAACGTACCCAAACAGACTCACAACTAACCACATGGTTTCCTAGAAAGTTGGCCCAGTAAATGACCAAACAGAACCCTAATTTTATGACTGACAGACGCATCATTTGACCCCCGAAATTCGTGGTGTTTACGATCCAAAAGCATGCTTAAAGTGCCTATTTTTAATAGTATAACCCTAAATATGCCCCCAAAGCACTTCATAATTTAGAACTAAAATGCATGAAAAATTATATATTGCCACTAAAAAAAGCAAAGCATGGTTTCCTGCGGTTAATCGCAATCTATCGCACGGTTCTATGCAAAAAAACAATTCAAAAATAGTGTATTGCACATCTTTGTCTTTAAAGTACTGCTATATGAACAAAAATTTAATAACATTTGGTTTGCAAGCCCCTTAAGTGAATAAGGTGCTTTTTAACAGCAGTTACACAGTTACAGTTAAAATGTTATTTATAAATCTCTTAAACTTAAACATTAATCTAATCAAATTAGATTAAATGTTATCTAGTCTGTTATAGTTCCCTCAAAGTGCAGAGCATTATAGCAGCTGCAAAGGTGGGCCAATTCCACCAGTTTATCTGAATTCATATTACTGAAGTCTCTTTTGGTGTAATGGTCAGGCGTAAGGTAATTACAGGAAATGAACACTGTTAGTCGTTATAGTTAATCTTCATTTAGTTCTGGGACTTCTTATTTTAATTAGACATTTTGGTAAAGATGATACGAATCTGTAACAAAAACAAAACTAAGACCAATATGTAAACAAAAGATTTTTATGGTACTCTGCTCTGTTCAAACCTGTGATAACAAATCCTCTTAAAAGTGTGTACAATTCTGTTTGGGTCTAAAACGCAAAACACAAACAGTTACTTGATTAATAATCAAAAGAAGTGACAGCGGGAAAGTGGCCGAATAAGGATTTAATTTTTTTAATATGTGATGTTACTACATACAGACCATATTTCATTTAAAATCAATTATGTGTATCTATTGTTTTTGAGGTTACTCTATGTTGATGCTTACCGTCAACCCTGCAGAAGCTCTACAAGCTCACCAGGTATGACAAACATGTTGTTGATCTCGAGAGACAGAGAGAGAGGCACGGCTTATGTAAATCGCCACTATTTACCTGTGCCGTGAACTAAAGCCACCACACCTGCTCTTGGCAGGAGGCCAGACAGGAAGCAGTCTCAGTTCTCTGACCTCATCAGCAGATATCATCATAGCAGTCAATACAACTGGAAACCGCAGGCACAGATTGAGCTTGCATGGAATGACAGGGAGGCCTGGATTTCCTTCAGCTCATCACAAGTAGAACACGAAACTTGTATTTTAAAACACTGCAAGTGAAAAAAGCTAATCGTGGCTTAAACAACAACCCAGGAGGACCAGATTTCTCATACATCTTACAGGTCATAAACACTGCCTACAGCCAAAAGGAGGAACCTGTCATCTAAAAATAAGCACAAAGATTTCCATCAAGAATGTTCCACTCCGTTGGAACCCATTATAAGAAAGCAGCTGTAAGTCTACCTGAAATTAAAGGTTGCTTTGCTGGTTTGTTCAGGTCCATGTAAATGTTTTCCTATAAGAATGATCATTTTCAAGATGCTTGTTTTTCTTTGTCATGATGTACACACACCAATCAACTCCAACAGTAGCTCTTCTATGAGATCAGACCAGATGGACTAGTTTTCACACTTGAGTGCCAAGAACCCTGTGACTGGATCACTATTTGTCCTTTTGTGGACCACTTTTGGTATGTACTGACCACTGTATTCCCTGAACCCCCCACAAGACCTGCTGTTTTCTGGAAATACTGTGACCCAGTCGTCAATTCATCAGTTTGGTCCTTGTGACAGTCACTCAGATCTTCATGCCTCATTTTTCCTGTATCCAACACATCAACTTTTAGAATTAACTGGCCTAATCTCTTCCATCCCCTCTGACAGGTGTCACTGGAAGGAGAAAACCAGTGTTATTTACTTCATGATGTTTTGATGCAGTGGTGTATATATTTATTAGTCACTGTGCACAATAAATCTGTAGGGTTCACAATGTAGGGTAAACGCCCCCATTTAACTCAAGTACCCATTAAGCACACTTGTAACTTTGAACACAAATTATTACGTAAAAAGTTACGTAAAAAATTACATAAGTGATTTTCCTGATTGATATCTAAATTAATAAATGTAGTTATTATTAAATATTCCCGGTATTTTTTAAGTCACAAGTAATGAATTTTATTGTTCAGTACATTCTTTATTTTCAGATTGCTCAGAATTAATATGTGAAGATTTTGTATAATTTTAACATGAGCTTAAAGGGTACCGTAGCATGAAAAACGGAGTGCAACTTCACTGAAGAAAAACCCAACCCAGGGTGCTCCCTTTAAGCTTACTTACACAGACTGACAATACGAATAGTTTATAAATAGTTTTAAAACAGCCAGTGTCAGTTCTCTTTTCAATTAAAGTTTTAAAAAACCAAAGTGGACTTATAGCTCCTGCCCCAAAATGAAAGAGGCATGTCGTCTTTATCAAGAGGGTGATTAACACCTCTTTCCCTCAAAACAGTTAAATAATTTTAATTATGAAGGTGATCATTCATATGCCTCTCAAGATGATATTAATGCATGTTAACGCTTTTAGGCCTAATGTTGTTTGACTGTTGTGACTTTCATCAAATACAAAATAACAGTAACAATGAAATGATTTAAACATTGAAACATTCAAATGATATAAGAGAGACTGCATATAATTTTCCTGTATAAATGCAGTTTATTTGCGCTTATATGTTTTAAAGTTAAACTTTTTCAATGCAGCATATACAATATGATACTTGATGTTAATGTATTGTAACTCTTGTGGCCTTGATTAAGTAAAAACAAAAAAAAATTACAACTAAATTCACAATTGTGAGCTTGTGAGCTTATTTGGAACAGTGGTGTTCTTAAAGGGTACAACATGTACACATAAAGCACAGACCAGGCGTTTTGCATTCAAAGCTGTCTATCTTTTTAATTAAGTTATATACAATAAAATGAGAGATGAATGCGTTGTTATAACTTCATTTCCTTGTGAAAATATTGCCTTTTACTTAAAAATTGTTCAACCAAAGATTTGGGTGAGCTTAATTGGTACGTTTACCCTAATATTTACTGTCCACTACATTCAGATCATTTATGAATTTATTTGCAGAAACGGCTGTTTTGAACTGTCACAAAAACCAGCGAATTTACGAATATGGACCAGTATGCAGCCCAGACTACGTTTTGAAGCAGGTACAATACAGGGCAGCCAATTAGAACAGGGCTCATTAGCATATAATCAGTCTCAAAATATAGTAACATTCAGTTGGATAAAGAGAGGCTAGAAAACAGTCTATTTTAAAAAAATAAATGATTAAAGTAAAATGAATCAAACAATTAAGCCATTTTCTCATAACATTAACAAAAATGTCTAATAAATACAATGAGTTTGGTCTTTGGCGGTGGACATCCAGTGACCAGGCCAAAGAGTCACAATTACAAACCTTTCGGTCCTTTCCTTTCCAGAAACACTTTGTGTCCTCGCATCAAATAATCGACTGACCATAAACTGAGCGTTTACCAGCGCAGTGTGTCGATGTACAGAGCTGGAATGGCTCCACCAGCTGAACAAGAAAGTGGCATGTAATGATTTTCTTTCACATTCAATGCATCTCAAAATGTAATGGCCTCTAGAGCAACCAATGAACACATTCTCTTACGTCTCCCAATACAATGGCAATCACAGCTGCATTTGTTTGGCAATTACACACTATCTACTCTTCTTATGCACTTAAGTGCCCAGGTTTTAAAGGCCTTGTATTGAACACTCATGTTCAGCGCGAACACACACACAAACACACACATTGTTGAACAAACGAGTATTGCTCAACCGACAGGAAGAACAGGATCTGGACCGGTCGCCGTGTGTGAGCACAAGTGATGCATGCACGTACGACATGCACAGACACACACACACACACACACACACACACACGCGACAACTAGGAAGCATAAATAATGCACAAATGCATACCTGAACCATGACCAGTTCATGCAACTGTGCATTAACAAGCACTCAATCTCAGTTGTTGGGGTACAAAAAAAAATTAACAAAAAAAAAAAAAGCACTGCAACACTGAACCAGTTCTAACTTCATTGTAGGTTCAATTAATGAACACTCAAACATGTAAACAAAAATCATATGGGTTAAAAAAATATGTATATTAGGACATGTATGTAAATATGTATATAATGTATATATGTATATAAGGTTTATGGAAAAGCTGGAATAGACAAGCAGTAAAACAGAAATGCAAGACTTACAAAAAGGTCAAACATAGTACAACAGCTTTTTCTGACACAACATCTGGAAAATTATTTGCAATAGAAGGAAAAACAAATACAGTTCAAAATAAATGACAGGAATAATAACTTCTGACAATGTTCTGACATTCAATCAGCATTCAGGTTTCCAGTGCTCTAGAGCTCCAGGATATACTGCAGACAGCCAACATACTACTATCAGTAGTATGTTGTACAGAAGGAATCTGATAGTACTATGTTGGCATGCTGAAGTATACCCTGGAGGTTTGGAGCGCTGAAAACCTGGATATACTGTAAAAAAATGGGGTATTGATGGCTGATTGAATTTATTTTGAACAGCCTTTGTCCATTGAATCCATTGTGGCCTTTGGAAATGCAGCTGCCCAAACCTCACAGTACAAGGCAGTGGTCCAGATACAGAATGTTATCGGCATTACTGCACTGCCAATGGACACTTTTTGGTTGAAAACATGGCGCAGTCTCAATTTAGACTCCCGTCAGTGTGTGCCGAGAGCACAACAGCATTACTCAGTAAAAGAGACCGGCAAAGAATTCCAGAAATTCCCCACTGCATGCTGACCATTCCTCAGATGGTCCAGCTGAGCGGCCAACGGGTGATCTGACCAATCGCACAAATTCATGTGAACTCTTTCACCCAGTTGCATTTCATTATCCTAATAAGAACACAGGTCACCCCTCCCAACACCATTACTTTCAACAGTTCTGAAAATCATTTATGTTTAATTTGATCAGTTACTATCTTCTAATTACCATCATATAGACCTTTCAATGTGTTAATGTGCCTCTTATGATTTTGTTTTTCAAGTGTACTGTAGATAAAATCCATGTAATTTTTGTTGTGCTGATATCAGGGATACTGACATTTAGACCACTCTTATTTTTGGTTGAAAATTGATAAAAATGGTGCCTTCAGTTTTAATCCAAAAGACAAAAAAGTAAATATCTGAAATATTTTTTAACCCTAAAACAACACACACACACACACACACACACACACACACACATATATACATATATTTTAGTGCTGGGCCGTTATCGGCGTTAACGTGCTGCGTTAATGTGAGACTTCTATCGTGCGATAAAAAAAAATATCGCCATTAATCTATTCACAAAGTTTGGTTGGGAGCTGGGTCTATACCACGTAAGCTATGATGACTTTCATTTTAGCGCGGATTTAGTCTCTTTCTCTCTGTCTGTCTCTCTCACTCTCTCTCCTTCGTGACTTTTCCGGATCGCGCCCGTTTTAAACCGGTCTCGCTCTCACCCTCTGTCTGTGCCTCTCTCCCTCTCTCTGTGCCACTCTCCCTCTCTCTCGCTCTCTCTCTGTGCCTCTCTCCCTCTCTCTCTATGCCTCTCTCCCTCTCTCTCTGTGCCTCTCTCCCTCTCTCTCTCTGCCCCTCTCCC
>JBBPDE010208634.1:0-14953 GCA_037974605.1 Nannopetersius ansorgii
TTCATTTCAATTCATAGTCTTGTTTCTATTTGTAAAGTGCGTATCTGCGCTCAGTGATATCTTGTATGAAATGTTTGCATATATAATTTAAAAATTGTAGAATAATGACTATATATTTAGAGTGGCTTGGGATCATTTTGGGGGGGCATCAGACCCCCCAAAATAGACTTAACAACGCCCATGGGAGCAACACAAATAACTATTAACAGAAGACCATAAGACTACACCAGTGTGGGCAGGACAGGACTAAAAAATAAAAAATTAATTTAGAGGACTCCCCTGGACTACCCCCCTTGACCATCTTCGCATCTTTGCTTAGCGTAGTCAAGTGCAAACCCAGCACATGCCCCCTGAAGTTCTCTCCAGTTTGCATTGGACAAAGGTCACAGTCAAAGGCAGGAAAATAAGAAACCACCCCTCGACCCCAATACAGGGGTAGCAAATGACATCATACACAGAAACAGAAGCTGGTGGCACCATAAATGGAGAAGGAGCAGCAATAGGAGCACATGAAGTAGAAGTATCAGGGTCACAAATTTGAGCAGACACAGGAGACTACGAGGTCACAAAAGGCACAGAAGGAAGCCCAGCTGGGGCAGCTTCACTCAGTCTGTAATTGAAATTGGCACATGTTAAATGACTATGATTAAATTTGTATAAAGGAACATGAACCGCTGTGGGAATTCTATCAAAAGGAAAAAAGGTTTTGTCAGATCTGAAGCTAAAAGGGCAGATGTAGAATTTATTCAAGAGAAACACTATTCAAGAGGAAGAAGAGCTGCTAACATTAAAGGAATGGGAGGGGCAAGTCATCCATAGCTCATTTTAGAGCAAACATTTTGGTATTGCTGAGTGAGCTTAAGGACATATCAGGAAGATTTGTTTGTATGGAATCACTTATTATTAGTGTTATGGTAGCACTGTGTAACATATATGCAATAAGGAGGATCAAGGTTTTGTTTAAAATTCTTGGAAATGTAGATGATTGGATGTATTCCTAGATAAAAGCCAGTTGGAAGGTATAGGTGTGGGTGATCCTTGGAGATTAAGGTATCATAGTGAGAGGGATTATACTTATTTCTCCCATTGTCACTAATTATTTTCTAGAATTGACTTTTTTCTGGTGTGACAGCATTGCTCGGCCGCGCTGCTTGCCAAGCCCTGCTTTTGATGCTGGAGGGAGAGCTCCCACTTGCCATCGGAGAGAAGATCACAGCCACTTCTGCATGACTGTTTTGAAAACACCAACAGCATGAGGCGAGGAGAAGACCCAGCCGGTAGTAATCATTCCATCTACTGTAAATGAGACAATGGTGGCACATAAAAGTAGCCCAGAGGAGCAGTAAAGACAGAAACACTTTCTTGATGCTACTAACATCTTCTCCTTGGGACTCCTAATAACAGAAATGTACAGATGCTGGACTCCCCTGGACTTCTCTGCATGCTTCCCCCACTCAGTGATATAAAAAGAACACTTGAGCCTCACCATTTTCACCCATGAGCCTCACCATTTTCTTTTTCTTTTCTTTTATTTCCACATTTATTGTGAAAATAAATGGCACAGTTTTGAACCACCAACACCTCTTGCTCTGTGTCTTTATTTCCAACCTATAGGTGGCATTGCAGTGAACTGTAAAACAAAAATGCTGACTTTGCGACTACCATGGCTAACCACCCAGTGACCATCTCATTAGATGCAGAAAAAGGACATGGTTCTGGTAAAATCTGGATTTGACCCAAAGTTCAGGTCATAGATAAAAACACTTCACAATACACCCAAAGCTGTTCTTTTTACAAACTAGTATTGTCACCATTTTTTATGTATCCAGAGGAACCCATCAGGGTTGCTCCTTGTCTTGAAACCAGCTACTATTGGAACAAATCTGAAAATCCAAGGCATTTATGGAAGAAGAAAACAAACTATTATTATATGCTGATAATTACTGACCACTTAAACTACCATCATTTATGGATGTTATCCAAATTTATTCCGATTTATCAGGTTTCAGAATTAATTGGAGCAAATCAGAAGTAATGCCAATATCCAAATGATGTAATTCAAACATAGCCAAAAGACTGACAAAAACAATGACCATAAATTATGACCCATTACTCCAGATAATCTGAACCAACCAAAATAAAAGCAACATGATTTGTGGCAAAGTAATGTCAAATGGTGGTCATTCCACATTTTAATTACAGTTTAATCACAGTTTTATCTGATTGCATTTATAAGCAATTAGACTTAATAACAGGATTATAGGATCATTTATAGGATAAGAACAAAAAATCTAAAATAAAAATAGCAAAGATGTGAGCCCCAGTGCACAAGGGCAGCTTTGGTTTGCCCAGCATGAGATTATTTAATGCATTTTTAGGCCAAACATTTGGTATGGAGCTGAAATGGAGTTAGACTCGATTGTTATAGAGCAGAAACTATCAACACCATTTCCCATTTTATCACAGTGCACTAAAGCAGGGGTCCCCAACTGGGTCATATGGTACCGGTCCGCGGGCTGCACAGAAAAAAAAACTGTGGATGTTACTGTGTTATGTTGTTGGCTTGTTATTATGAAAATGCTGTTAATAAAGCTGCGAGTACACATTGAATTTACATTTATTATTATATTTTAAAGCTACCCCATTATTATATTTTTAAAATATCCCCATTTTTATGCGTATCATTTATTTGTACAAATACATATACATATATTTATCTGCCACTGCTTAAAGGCCGAGCCGTGAACATAGTTTCTGATATTAAACCGGTCTGTGACCAAATAATGGATGGGGAACATTGTCCTAAAGATCAGTGAAAAACAGTTAAACCCCATTATAGCTCACTCTAAGAAAGTCTAGATAAACTTAATATCAACTATAAGGCTCCCTCTGGCATAACCCAGAGATACGAACAGGAAAAACTATGGTCTATAGGAACCATTGGCAGTCTAATGGAATACGTACCATAAAAGATCTGTTTAAGGACTGAGCCTTTAAATCATATTGTGATTTATTAGGAAAACATGCTTTGGGCAAGAAAGGAAGCTTTTGGAACTATTTACAGATAAGAGTCTGCCCTAATAACAGATCCTGAGAATATAGTATTAATTACTTAGTAGAATATTTTAAACTGCCTGCTGAATGCCACTGGGCATCCGTTTTCTACAGAACATTTTATCAGCTGTTTAATGATTCTATCTGACACAGGGAGTAATATCCGGGAAGTTGGGGAGAAAATTACCCAGTACAAATGAATACATAGATATTACTGGACCCCATCTAGACTTTATAAAATGGGACTAAAAAATAATGATCTATATTAGAAATGATTTATGCTGCTGTGTATTTCAGAATGTGCTGTGGTACATCCAATTTGGAATAAAATTTTACAAATATAAGAAAACTGGAGCAGTGTTGAGAGGATATTTAGCACAGGGAGGGAAACAGTTGAACAGGGAAGAGTGGACACTGTTCTCTTTCAGAAATAATTGACAAATCCACATAAATATATTGATAATAAACACTGCAAGTGTATCATAGATACGTTGTGAACTTGAGAGCATGACAAAACAAAGGTATGTTTGTGATAAACTATCTCCGTTAGTGAGGGAATTTGTGCCTCACGTTTCAGTTTCCCATGCAGACCTCTAACTTTCCCATGCAAAATTTTCCAAACAACACTTGACTTAACAGTCAGCTTGTATAATACGTATAGAACAGCACTCTCAGTAGAATAGGATGATCTGTGGACAGTTACACCAACAGGGCTTATTATGCAATATTATGCAGTAAAACATACATAGTGCTTTGTATGTATGTGTATGTGCATACATACATAATTCTAGACTGTCATTGGTAACACATGCTCAGATCAGTCTAATGCACACCAAGGTGTAATTCTGGTTAGTGCATTAGGCATGAAGTTATCTCTGAAAACTGTTTTACTACGATCAACTTCTCTTCCTTATTTAGACCCTGGAAAAGCCAAACAAGGCTGCGATTAACATGCTTAATGGCAAAAGCATAAACCACCCCAGAACTATGAAGTAGTGGAACTATGTTATATGGAGTAATGGAACAGCGTCCAATACCTTCAGGATGTGTTGGAGTGACCCTTGTGATCTAGAACAAATCAATATCAGCACCTCAGGGTCTCTTCCTTGAGGTCATCAGAATACATTATATTAACTATTGCCAAAAGTAATGAAACTTTCATATATTTCATATATTTTATGAATGTAAAAATGTATTTCTGTTGAAACGCATCACTTTTGTTCTCCTTTGCCCAAAAGTGACCCTCACCAAACAACAACAGGCCTAGATGATGCAAAGCTACTGTATTTTTAGAGTTGTTTTCACACTCACCCTCAGAGTGATGTTTGGAGATGCAAACGGTGTAAACTTTGTTTAGCTGTGTTCC
The DNA here is from genome assembly GCA_037974605.1 of Nannopetersius ansorgii. Classification (NCBI taxonomy): domain Eukaryota; kingdom Metazoa; phylum Chordata; class Actinopteri; order Characiformes; family Alestidae; genus Nannopetersius; species Nannopetersius ansorgii. The sequence goes on from JBBPDE010208634.1 coordinate 4,421, forward strand.
TCCTCTTGCTGGTGGATTTGAATGATTAGTTCTGTCCTCCTTCTCCTTCCCTCGCTATCTCAATAATTCTCCAAGGTGATATTAATCTGTCTAACTATGGAAGGATAAGCAGATGAAGTATGAAGCACATGCTGATCCACACCTTGGATTAAGTCATGTGACTGTTCTTCTTAATGTGACTCTTTGGAGGTGTGTGTGTGTGTGTCAGTTTCATATCACTCACGTTGACAGAAGAGGGGAGAACATTCAAGTACTATATTACATGTTTGTAGATATGCACAATAAAATACTTTTTACGTTTTTGTAGTGATTTAACACCAACTATGAGGAGGGAGGGGAGAGCAGGAGAAAGAAGACACATCAAAATGGGAGGCAGCAACATGGAGGTGAAATCCTTAGGGCAAGAAAATCACTGCGTTTGTTTCGCAGCGTGCCAGGGATGAAGGGTGGTTTGTTTCAAAAATATTGACCAGGAGCTGCCCCTGATATATAGATATATGTAAATCTATGCTATTTATATGTACACATTGAGTATATGTATATATATATATATATATATATATATATATGTACAGAATGAATATATAAATATTCAATTCCTGGCTAGGGGTCCAAGGGTCCTTTCTATGCGAAGTTTGCATCTTCCATTGTGTCTATGTGGGTTTCAGCTGGATACTCTGTTTTCCTATCACAGCCCAAAGACATGCATGTCAGTCAAAGTGGAGATGCTAACATTTCCTTGAGTGTGAGTGTGTACATGAATATCTGGACTGATGACCTGTCCAGCATGTTTCTCTGCCTTTCACCCTATGACCTCTGGGATAGGCTCTAGCACCTCCTGTGACCCTAGTAAGGATCAGTGATCGAGATAATGGATGGATGGACATAACCTCACTTCGTCAATATAATGGCAGTGAGTCTTCTCCTATAATGCTCAGCAAGGGAAGACTTGGGAGAATACAGAACAGGCGATCTGATTCCACAGTTTTGATAAGCTCAGGAATAGGACGCGTTAGTAACATAACTTTGCTAACATTAACATTTACACATTACTTTGCAACTGGTCCTGTTGGAATTAGGCCCCTGTCACTTCATATTTATGCTCCAGTGACTCAGAAGGTCCTAGATGATTTCTCACAGTTCCTTATCACTCGGATTGAATTAAAATGTGAACCGTATGATGCTTTAGTTACATTTTGTTTACAAAATGTCTAGTGTCTCCATAAGTGTGGCCTACATTGTTTTTCTCGTTACAGAATAATTGTATCATTTTCTAATGTTTTTAAAACAGTGTGAGATTCAGTTATAAACTACAATTTTTATGGAACTAACTACACTGAAGAGGCTTGTTCCTATAGTAAAAGAACTTGGTAGGCTTCGTAATACCAAACGCAACAAGATAAACGCGAGCAACAAGACAGTCATTGGCCTATATGTTTACTGAAATAGGGTTTACTGGTAATAATCACACATGCTGAGGCTCTGACAGACCTCATAACAGTTAACCTAAAAAGAAACAGCACTGAAAGTATTAAATCTTAGCAAGTTAAGTGTTACTGATGAATACATTCCTATATTTTTAATTAGAGGTCTGAACTCACAATAAAAGCGGTGGGATAATGTGGATTTAATGGAAGCTTGTCACAAAGACAACCGAATATTAAAATGAACATTCAAGCCACAGGGCTGTGTGGGCTTTGAACTCAACCACATTACTCAGCCAGACTTCTACATTAAAATGAAGCGTCTTCCAGATAACTTTCTTTTATTTTTGCCATTTAAAAGAAATGTGCGTGGAAGATAGAAGAATTGGTCACACACAGCTACAGCTGCTAGAAAAAAAAATAATGGACCTTTCAATTTCTGTGAAAAAATGAGTCAGCATTTTGAACATTTTAAATGGAATTGTAGAAAGCTGCCTTAGCTTCCAAACATTAAACAAAGAAATATAAAGAGTGCTTATTCTTTCCTGTCTCAGCCTTTTACTTAGTGCAACAAACAGAAGAGCTGTTGTCAATCAGGACTTAATGAATAATCAATGATTCCTCTATCTCAGAAATGTAAACATGAAAATCTTACATTGTACATTCAAAAGACCCCTATTGTGTATATTAAATGTTAATTTTTATCCTTTAAACTCCACTTATGTTTTATGTACCAAAAAGGCCCAAAACCCTTACATTCGTCTTTACGAGACCATTTCCAACCACTCTTTACCCTTGAAGTGAATAAGTGTAATTGGGTTTATGTAAGTGACCTCTATTTTGACATTTACATTTACATTGGCGGCGTTTAGCTGACATTCTTATCCAGAGCGACGTACATCAGTGCTCAAGTCCACAACTGTTTCTTAAACCTGTAAACAGCTTTAATCCACATCAACTATTTAACCGAGATACTGCACATTCGGTGCACCTATACAACGTCTGTCAAATAATACCTACCCAACACCTATCAAACAATACCAGAACATCATAAGCCATAGAGAAGGGTTTTTTTTAAGAATACTAGAGGTAGTTAGTTGCCGAGGTGCTCTTTGAAGAGGTGGGTCTTCAGGCGACGCTTGAAGACAGAGAAGGACAGAGATGGGGACTTCAGTCGCACAAATAAAGACTTGTGACTTGACTTTAGACTTGCCCTCAATCACTTGAGACTTGACTCGGACTTGGGTGCTGTGACTTGTGAGTCATAACTCGTAAACAGTGTCGATTTCATTGAATTATTTATTTACATCTCGCACACTTTCCAACAACCCGAAAACTGTTCACCTCGCCCCAATGTCCCATTACTTTTGTCTGAGATTTTCAGCTAATAACGGTTTTCGAGGGGTCATTGGAAAGGGGCCACGGAGCCCTATCTAACTGTGGAGTTTCACATTTAGAGTGCGAGATTTAGATTTAAGATCTTTTAAGGCAAATCCTCCATGTTGGTGAGGGCATATCACAGCACACAGTCCCGCCCCTGCTACGTAACAGTCAATTCTTAATTCTTCGAAACGGTCAGAGCTCAACATTTACAGTTCAAAAGTCCGTCATTTAGAGTCGTCATTTTAAACGTTGCCATTCAAAGACTTGATTTGGACTCGAGCACAAAGACTTGAGACTTGACCTGGACTTGGTAAAAATGACTTGTGAACATCTCTGGCGAAGGATTCTGCAGATCTGACTGGAAGAGGGAGTTCATTCCACCACTGGGGGACCAAAACTGAGTAGAGTCTTGACGCATGTTTCCCTCTTCTCTTGAGCAGCGGAGGCTCGAGACGAGCCGTGCTTGAAGCTCTGAGCAGACGAGATGTGACACGTTGTTTGATCAATGTTGTTATATATGGGGGCGCAAGTCCAGTTTTGGCCAAGTGTTAAGGATTTAAACTTAACACGAGGAGACAGAGAGTTCCTTAGTAAAGGTGTGGTGTGAGTGAACTTAGGAACGTTGAACACTAACCTGGCAGCTGCATTCTGAATCAGTTGAAGCGGTTTGATTACTTTCTGTGGAAGTCCGGATAGTAAGCCATAACTGGCCTGATATTGTGCCTTGTTTAAAAACCAGTAACATTCCTTATAACTTCAGAATAAATCGGTATGGCTTAACTGCTAAACCCTGACAATGCCAATATCTGTAAATGTATTTATTTTTGTAACATTATTACACTTATCTTGAGTATCATTGTCTGTTTAATCAGCTCTGCTTACTAAACAAGTGCAGTTTGTAGACTTTCTGGAAAATTAGTGCACTCCCTTCACCCCTTCAGAGAGAATATCAAGCACAGCAGGACTGCTGAAGTTATAAAAAGGTTGAGAATTTTCTACCAACAAAAATGTCCAGCCAAGAGTGTCTTGTGGCCCAAACAGACTGTCTAGTAAACTTGGCAACAATTCAGGTTTGGCAGGTAATGAATAGCATGTATTTAGTTTAGCTGCGACCTCATTATTCTCCTTCTTGACTACAAAGCAGCCTTTTAAGCCTTTTAAGCCTTCAAAAGCATAGGGCACAGTTTCAGTGACCAGGAAAAAGGGTGTTTTTTATGGCTGTGGGAATTGAAGCTCAATTAAGCAAGTTAATGGAAATGTCAATCAACTTTGACTTTTTGCTGTAATTTACAGATGAATGGCTTACAAACTACTAAACTAAGGTCATTTGTATTATTACAGCAGCAAACAAGATATAACTAAAGTTTCAAACATAGTTATTTTCATCTTTAGTACAAACACAGTTTAAGGCTGAACTGACAAAGATTGAAACTGTAGATTGAATGGACATTAAATTTACATTAGATGAGGCTCATAAGTGTTTAAATGAGAGTTTAGAAAAATGTCAGTTGTAGGATAACATTTTGTAGCTGCCTATATTATCATAAAAACATTAAATATATTATTAACTATTACAGACATGCATGAACACACCACAGCGCACAGTGTGAACAATGTAAAATTATTTCTCTGCATTCAACGTATTCACCAAGTGAAGCAGGGGGCTGCACCAATGAGGGGAGCACAGGGAGCAGTGAGTGATGACACTAACAGTTGGGATTCAAACCAATAACCTTCTAACGGTTGATTCTGAACACCCTAACCACAAGCTGCTCTATGCAGAAATATAAAAGGGCAAGAATGCTCTTTTTTCTTTCCTGTTTCATCAATGTATTTTAAAAATAAACTATAAAACTATCTGCGCATAAAGTGTAGCATAAATGCAGCAGTATACAGCTACAAAAGCAGCATTGTTAACAGCCTTTTGCAGCCTTAGATCTCAAAATGGTGTACAACTCCAGTCCACCACTCAGTACACAGTGAAACGAAACAATGTTCCTCCAGCACCATCGTGGAACACCGTGTATAAAAATATACATATATTGTGATCTGAGGCCCGGGGAACGGCCGCAGGCCAGGGTCTGGAAGGCCTAAACACACACCCAGAAACACACCAAGACTCTGGAGCTGGTGAACAGCAGAGCATTTATTTAAAGAACAGACATATAAGTGTCAAAAAAACAGAATCACCACCACTTAGGGCTGAACTACACCACAGACTCTCCATTCTACCTACTTCTGTTTTAGAACCTAATTAATAATTGTTCGCAGAAACCCTGCAAATTTTTAAACGCAAATTCAGCTTAATTACCATAAACATGTAACATCATTTTTACTGTATTTATTTCTGTATATTAATTTATTACTGTACCCTGCTTATACCAAAGAAAGCGCACTTCCCTGAATTACAGTACAGTATATATAGGGGTAACATCTGTATTTTTTTTAATGAAATTAAATTGTTTAGAGAGCATATATGTGGGAGCATATTTAGGGGCATATGTATGGTTTAGACTATAAAAATAGACACTTGTAGGCATTTTACCAGACAACAAATTCGAAGTCGTTCACTATTCGCTGGTGACAAAAATGACACCCAGCTTTATATGTCTATTTCACTTCATTTCAAGAATAATGAGCAAAACATAATTATATTTAATTAGATAAGACTGAAAAATTATCAATAATTTTAGTCTGTACAATTGAAAACAGCAAGCTCAGAAATTTATGTTACTGTTGTAAGAGCTTTTTTTTTTTCACACATGAATGTTAATTTGAGATGAAGTGTTTTTAAGTGGTTATTGTAAGTACAGTGTTCTCTCATTACATAGGAGCTAAAATCTTTCTTCAGATACTAAAACTTATGTTATAAAATGTTATTTTATTTTTTATAGTTATAGTAACTCCGTTTAACTGTATAGCTATATAGCTTATTGCTACATCAACTTTATCTTTATAGTTATGTTTACACGGTGATGGTTCTACATTGGCACTCATCTCATTTTGAGTTAATGACTTAAAAAAAAAAAAGAAAAGATTCTAACAGAAGGTCTCAGTTTTTATCACATAAACTTACAGTTCCTTTCAAAACTGTGAAGTGAGCATAGAGGGGCTGAGTGAATGTGGTGTGGACTGTGTGGAGGAGGGCCATCTTTTTAGAGACGCTGTAGAAGGACAGAATTCCTGCATTATAATCTACATACACTCCTATTCTGGAGGATGGTGGTCCTGAGATCCTACTTTTAATGCTATTGTGATAAAAAGAGGGACAAGGAAAACACCTCAGACTCCAGGACCGATCATTGTGTCCAAAATCACACTCACCTTTCCTGATGATCCCTTTATATGAGACTGTTATATGCACGAACGGACACTCAATTGGGCTATCCTTAACGTCACTAACTGTCACCTCCCAGTAACAGCGTCCACGCAAAGTCTCCTTACACAACACCTGATAGCCGCAGTCAAATCTCTCTGGATGATCAGAGTAACTCTGGTCTGTCCGACTTGACCTCACCACTCTGTTGTTCTCAGACAGAACGAGGCGATGAGACACTGTGTTGGGATCCAGAGTCAGTGGACAGAAATCTAAAAAAAAAAATAAATAAAAATTTTATTTCTGAAATATTTACACAGAACCACCAAACACACGATTTCTGGGCTTATGAACTAAATATCCCAAACCATTATGCCAAATACCAAAAGAGACACACATTTCCCGAAGCCAGAAACACAAAACAATGTTTTTTTAAAAGATGAATCAGATTTGGTTAACTCTTAGAGCAAAATGCAACACTTAAACCCTCTTAGTTTTCAATCCCTGCACCATGTGCTCAGTTAGAAAGCACTTCCAGGCAATATGGTTCCCTAAAGTCAGCACAGCTTGAAACCAATTAGCACACAATTATCCAAAAGGAAACACAGTCAGTCCGAATTGTTCACACATCAGTCAGAATCTTTACTTTCGAGATAAAACGGCCATGTGCCCGTTCACTTGTATTGGAAAAATGGATCTACAAAGACCTGAAGGAAGAGGAAGAGGAAAAGGAAGGGCAAGGGCGAGGGCACAAGTGGTTTCTGATCAGATTTGTGCAACTCTAGTTGACCATGGGTTGTCCATGAGGGATTCTGGGCAAAGAGTACAGCTGAATTGGAACCACTGTAGCCTCTATAAGCTGGCCCTCCCGAGAGGAAAATAAGTGGGTCATTTACATACTGCTCTCTAGTAAAACACTGGAGTGCAGTATTCTGCTCTCTTACAGTAAAGACATGTACTGTAGCAGTTTGCTCTATTGTATGGTCTCTGAAATGCATTGTATTACTGGCCATTGGCAATATGGTCATAGCCAACAATCTGATTAGCTTGCGTAGGATACAAAAGAGAGCTGCTGAGAGGTACTGATTCAGTCTGCATCTCAACGATTGCCGGCATTCTTCGAAGGAACAGATGGAGGATGAAACAGACCTATCGTGTTCCTTTCAAAAAGAACTCGGATAGTCAAAGACCAACGCATGGAATATGCGCCAGTATGGTTTTTCGCACCATATTTGAGTATATTTATGTATTACAGCAGCATATATACTGTAGTACAGACCATATTGTGCACTACAGTAATGTGAGTAGTCATTTACTGAACCATTTTGTTACTTTTGTAGAGAATATTTGATATAGATGCCAGAGAGACTCCTCATGAACTCCCCTTTGTTGACGAAGTGGGATTTAATCTTACCAAATGGAGGAGAGTGGGTAGGAACATAAATGGCCACCAGGCCAATGTGAATGTCCCTGGCCAATGAGGAGAAACTGTAACCATGTGTGCCGCCATCAGCCATAGAGGGGTCCTCCACCACCATGCCACCCCTGGTCCATACAACACCATGCATCTTCTGGCTTTCCTCAATGACCTGAGATATCATTTATGCCAACTAGACCAGAGGGAGGGGGCCAGTATAGCCACAGCAGCCATGCTACGTTGTCATTAGGGACAATGTCAGTTTCAACAGCACTGCTGTAGTTCGTGACTGGTTCACGAACAACCCAAGATTCACCATATTGCCAGCAGATTGTTCGGCGGTGGAAGGTCTACGACTGGGACCCCTACATCTGTATTCCCCTCCTCCAGGCTATGGAGGAGGCCTGTTCAGACATTACAGTTGTGGATTAGACATACAAGGGGTTTTTCTTCCCCTGCTGCCTGGCTAGAGCTCATATAGCCTGTGATGTTGAGGAGATGGCGTGACCTAGACCAGAGAAGTGATGCTGATTCAGGATGAATGTGTTTTTTTGTTACAGTAATGTTTTTGATGACGTACAGTAACCCATTTATACAGCAGTCACGATTTCAGCAGTCCCCCCACTTATATTAGCAGTAGTGTTTTCAGTCAAATGCAGATTTTTCCTAGGTACCAAACTAATAACTCCCCACACATGCGCGAAAAAGGCAGATACCCCCTGCATTTGTTTTGCTTTTGCGACGTCCGGGCCTCATCCGCCATGCACCCTCGTCCTTGTGCTGGGTTGCTAACCACCGTGGCCTAACATGAACCCTGCATGAGGACGAGAAGGCATGCTGGATACGGCCCAGATGTCACAGCTTTTCTCGTGGCAATATATGAATGGCCATATATTTGTGCTAAATTAGACAAAAATATAACTTAATAATTTTGTAACATAAATAACAAATTCAGCTACATTTCCATATAGAAATAACGATAAAAGTTTTGGTACTGTGGAGAGAAACGCAAAGGAAGTGCATCTTGGGATGGTGAAATACCGCGGGAGTTTTTCACTACACGCAGGTGCTCTTGGAACGTAACCCCCGAGAAAACTGTACTGGGTTACTGTATTGCTAATTTTATGTACTGCATTCTATGTTCTTTATCTGTTGCACATTTTATGGTTACTTTGTCACTCCGTTTCAGTTTATGACTACAGTACATCAAGGAGTTCAATTACAAAAATGTATAGGTGTCGTTTATATTGTGTGTGTCGTGTAAATTATTATTCATTGCAGTAACAGGTTTGTGAGGTATTTATTTTGAATTGATCTCACTAGTGTGTAATGCCTATTTTGTAGTGTTTATGTATTTGATGCCTTTGGTGTGATTACTGAAGGCAGAATTTGGTTTAGTAGTATTACATGGTTTTGAGTGGCGAGTTTGTTTTTAACCTGAACAGTGGAAGTTTCAGTAGTTAAGGATTTCTGTTTAGAATTTTGTGAAATTGAGGCCTAATTTAAAGAAATGTGTTTTAGCATTCAAGAAAAAAACTAAACCCTGCAGTTAATGTTGAGGGGGACTGCCTGAGCTGTAATCTTAAAGTTAGATTTAAGCAAATGAAACTTTAAACTCAGATACATTCATACATCTGGCACTGAAAATATGTCACAGTTATATTAAAGACAGCAACACAAGGTGTGTGTGTGTGTGTGTGTGTGTGTGTCATGCTTACAGTGCAGGAAGTCCTCTCTGGTCTTTGGCTCTGAGAATACAATTTGAGCTGTTGCAGCTGTGGAGACAAACACAACAGTTTAGAATAGACAGGACCAGTTCAATGAACATCACATGAACATCAATGAACTGTGTGTTTACAGTATTTTCACAGTAGCAGTCTGAGGAGTTTCAGTTATTTCTGGTCTGTATAAATCATTGATATTCTGTGAGACTGTCATGTTTATCTTAATGAAACTATCAGTTTTGTGATGCATATATTACATATACATGAGTTATGATTTTCAATTTCAAATATTCATTAAATTACAATAAATAATTTTTGCCTTGACTTAAGCAGTCACTGAGAAGCACCAAACAGCAGTTAGCTAGCTGTATATAACTGCTAATGCTGAAACAGACAAAAGAGTAACAACTGATACATATTTTCTGCCTTAAATTTTGACTGCTGGCAGACATTCACATGAAGAGGCTGCGAGTGCCCTCAGTTATTCATTTAGCTCCAAACAGGTGGAGAGAAACAGAGACACCAACTGAGAGGTGGAGAGAAACAGACACCAGTTTAGCTGGCTCCTATATGATATGAACGGCTGTAAATCTTTGCAAATTTCTTATGAAACAGTGAAAAATAACTCCTGAGATAAAAACTCTGAGCTTGGCGTTTGCCTATCAAAGTTAATTCACTCGTGATGAACTCTAATCACTAAATTAGCAACAGGATATGAACTTAGCTCTCCATTCTGCAAACCAGTCAGACAGACCCTGAAAACATGTTGACGAACAGGTTTTAAAATCTGTATCTTCCTCTATTTAAGTAAACAGAAACCCACTCAGACTCTTCTGTCTTCTTACCTCCTCTGTGTTACAGCACCATCCACCTACAACAATCTGACTGTACAAAATCCAGAAAAACTCAAGAAACTACCAGAAGAGAATGTGTCTACAGTAATTAGGGTTATGAAACAGAGAACATTAATTTCCTCAGAAAAGTTGCGGATGATCAAAAAGAAGCAGGAGTGCTATGGAAGAATGATATTCATCATCAGTGACACTGTGTGAAAGGGAGACCAGGCCACAGTGGTACTACCATGTACAAACACACAAAATAATACAAATAATGTTAAATGTTTACAAATATAAACATTTAAAGTAACTACTAAGAGAGAGAGAGAGAGAGTGTGGAGGGAGAGAGAGAGAGAGAGAGAGAGAGAGTGTGTGGAGGGAGAGAGAGAGAGAGAGTGTGTAGAGAGCGAGAGAGCGAGCGCGCGAGCGCGCG
>JBBPDE010208674.1:3869-14947 GCA_037974605.1 Nannopetersius ansorgii
CTGCAGTAGAACTAACACACACAGAGGAAGTGAATAAAATTTCTGAACATTCCAGACCCCAGAGTGCACCAGCTTTAGTGTTTAAGTGCTATTCAGTAATCTGTAAAAGACTTTCTGATGCATCAGTCGGTACTGTGTGTGTGTGTGTGTGTATCAGTAGTGTGTATGCGCGCGTGTGTGTGTGTCAGTAGCGTGTATGTATGTGTCAGTAGCATGTGTGAGTGTGTGTGTCAGTAGCGTGTATGTATGTGTCAGTAGCATGTGTGAGTGTGTGGGTCAGTAGCGTGTGTGTCAGTAGCGTGTGTGGGTGTCAGCATGTGTGCGTGTGTGTCAGTAGTGCGTGTTGGTTGTGTGTGTGTCAGTAGCGAGTGTGTTTGTATGTGCGTCAGTAGTGCGTGTTGGTTGTGTGTGTGTCAGTAGCGAGTGTGTTTGTATGTGCGTCAGTAGTGCGTGTTGGGACTGTGTGTGTCAGTAGTGCGTGTTGGGACTGTGTGTGTGTGCGCGCGTGTGATAGTGCTTAACCCTGTTCCGTTTCTCTGATCCAGTCGTGGCGTTTCCTCCTCCTGTGTGTGACGGAGGGGTCGATGGTAAGAGTTTCAATGCCCCCTACCCCCGTCAATCACAATGCATGCTGGGAAATGAAATCCTAATTAACTCATCTTACTGTCTTTTATTTTCGACTGCATGATCCATCGATCCACCAAACACTACTAAACTCCTTCAAACCCCGTCAAACACCACCAATCCCCATCAGACATCAGTGTGACCTGCCTCTGCCACATGGTTTTATAATGTGTGTCTGTGTGTACCTGTGTGTGTTTGGGGTGTACTATCTGTGTAACAGCACTTTGTTTCGGGCTGTAATGATTCACTCTGCTGGCCGAAGGCCCAGTTCTGATGGTTCTGATGGAGAAGCTGAGGAGAGTGTTTCCTTTTGCCTTAATATCCAGAGTGGCTTCCTGGCGAAGATCCAAAGGTTCAGCCGACGTTCTGCAGCTTTAGCACATTTTATTACAAGCAGAACATTTAATCAGATCTAATGAAGAGGGACATCAGCAAACACACTCCTCTGATTTACAGTGAGGGGAGGAGAGGGGGAAGAAAAGAGAGAAACAGAAAAGGGGGAAGAGAGGAGAGTGGAGAAGAGGAGGAGAGAAGAAGAAGAAAAGGGGATTGAAGGGAAGAGGGTGGAGGTGAGGAGATGAAAATGGGAAGAGACGAGAGGAGAAGAGGAGAGCAGAATGGGGGGAAAAAGAAATGGAAGAAATGGAGAGGAGATGAAAAGGGAAAAGAGGAGCAGAGTGGAGGAGAAGAGAAGGGGTAAGAGGAGAGGAAAAGAAAGAGGGGGAAAGATGAAGAGAGTGGAGAAGAGAAGGGGAAAAGAGGAGAGGAGGTTCTGTTGTTCTCCTGAAGGCCATTGCTCTGTTCACTGACTGAAATAAAGAGATAAAACCTCTCCGAGCTTCTCCATGGAGACCTGTAGACATTCCACAGAAAAACTCATTTATTAATAAAGACTTGCTAAAACGCTCTTCTGCTCCTCAAACTCTGCTGAATACACACCTTCAGATTATCAGAACTATACTGGAAACATTCAGTTATTGGCTAATCGTATGTTTCCCCAGCTATTGGTCCACAGTGACATCATAGAACATAGAGTCTGGGCTAAAGTCGCTATAATTGGAAGATTACAGGAAAAGAAGACTGTTTTAAAATGCATGAGATGAGATTAACCTTTATTGGTAACACAAGTGGGAAATTTCCGTTGTTGACAGCAGAAAGTGCCAAAGTAAGAGCAGCAGAAAACAATAAAAGAGCACAGTATACAAGTAATACAAAATTGTGTGTGTGTGTGTGTGTGTGTGTGTGTGTGTGTGTGTGTGTGCAGATGGTGCTGTAGGTTCTCTGTGTTCTATAGATGAGAACCTGTGCCGGATCTGTATGGACGCTGTGATTGACTGTGTTCTGCTGGAATGTGGTCACATGGTGACCTGCACCAAATGTGGGAAGCGGATGAGCGAGTGTCCGATCTGCAGGCAGTATGTGGTTCGGGCCGTCCACGTCTTCAAATCCTAACACCGCCGCTCATGACGCCCCTGCAGGCCTGCTGGACAGCACTCCACTCATCTCACTCACTGGCACCGGCTCCTGAGTTCCTGTGTGTGTGTGTGTGTGTGTGTGTGTGTGTGTGTGTGCATGCTCACCTAGGGTAAGTGTGTTCCAGTGGTTTTAAAACATGTCTGATATGCTGAAGTGATGTGCCGGACTGTGAAGAGGATGCTGTTCAGTACTAAAGTTGCCAAACCCACCAGTGCTGCAAACAGGACCGGCGCCAGTCTGGTCAGGAGTGGATACACACACACACACACACAACCTCACACACTACTGTAAATGGAGCTGCAACCCGAGAGTGACTTTCGTTCAGCAGTGGATCTACCGCGGCCGTTATGTAGCGACTGACCTCCTTACAGCAAGTTCTGTACAACATCAAAGGAATCCCCAAATGTAGCCAAGATTGTTCGACTCTAAAGCTTTAGCACTGGAGCTACAAGGCTAATGTAACTAACAGGCAGAAGAAGCTTATTCCCCACTGATTCATATCACACACTCACCTCGAACACTGCAGTGTGTGTGTGGCATGCAGTTAGCATCATACTAATTGGTGGTGTGTGAAGTCTCACTGGGTCTTATAAAGTGAGCTGAAGTGGGACATTTAAGTTTATACAAACTCACAGCAGGGGGCGCTGGTGCTCTCAATATTGTTTGGGCAATGGTAAGCCACTAATTAGCACAATGCTAAAACACTACACACTGTCCTCAGTGCATTGTGTATGTGATATTGCCCGGTGGGGTGAAGTTAGCATTAGTATCGTAAGTGTGAATATGTGAGCTAATGGTTGGGGGGGGGGGTATTAAGAGTATCAAGGATAAACCCTAAACAAGTCCAGCGGAGCTCAGACTAGGGGGCGATGGTGTTCAGCCAGTGATGAAACAGACTCTGCTGAAGATCCCACTGGAGTTGAGAGTGGACGCTGAAAGACAATGAACTGGACGTGTGTCTCTGCGGAGGAGCAAAGGAGATGAGGAAAATACAAACAAGGAGAGGAGGAGGAGATGTGAGTCATTCTGGATGTGAGGTGGTCGGAGGGGTTCTGGGACAATGAGAACTCCTATACAACCTTTTTATGCTTGAAGGCACTTCAAGGTGCTTCATAAACACAAAAGAACAATAAAGACAGAGTTTAAATGTAAAACAAGAATGATAAAGTGACAAAGTATTTAGAGGGAAATTCAGATGTTTAAGGTCGTCTCCAGGTGTGTTCTTCTGCCTCGTAGATCTGAAGAAGCCAAACTTCAGACGCCGAATGCGTCTCTGCTGATGGACTGAGTTTGAGGACAGGGGGACATTTTGTCTTTTTTTTTCTCTGAAATGTTTCTTTGATCCGTCCAGTTTGTCTTGGTCTGATCTGTCTGGTCTTAAAGTTTTTTTTCTGTCCTGTTTTTTTTTCTGTTTCAATTTGTGTCCTCAGATGTTCCACGCTGTACACCTGCACCAGGTAACGACTCTGCCCGTCTGTTCACTCTGGTGTAAAAAAAAAAAAAGGGACTAAACGGCGCCACCTGCTGGTGTGTGTTCAGAACATTCCTCCTTAGACGGAGCGTCACTTTAAAGGGGACATATTAAGCAAAATTTCCTTTAGTGATAATAGGTCTATGGACTATACAAAACATGTTCATGAAGTTCTTTAAAAAAATCACTCTCGGAGGAAGAGATCTCACCCGCTTTATTCTTCGTTTCGTTCAGTTTTTGACTGCTTAATCAGTGGGCCCTTAACGCCCATTAACAGCGTAAAGGGTGGGTGGAGCATGGCATGGATGGGGCGTGGCCAGCAGCAGCTTATTTGCAACGGCTGTTTTGAAAGGGATTGAAACTGAAGAATAAAACTGGTGAGAGTGATTTTGTGCAAAGACGTACATGATCATGTTTTGTCCATAGATTATAACTTGTTTTTAAAAAGTGAGTTTTGCATATCATGTCCCCTTTAAGAGGTTCCTGAACCTGTGTGATGTCACACTTCTGGTGTTTCTCCTTACACCTTTAATGGTTAAAAAAAGTTTATTGCATGAAGACCTCGATTCATCAGAACACCTAGTAACACCTGGAGCTGTGGTTGGAGGCTCATTTGCATATGTGGCCTTCTGTGATCTCAGTATACAAAGACAGATAGCGCCATGATGCAGCACTAACTGAAATTAAAATTTGCCTCAAATGTTATACAGACCCCGTTCAACGCGTCCTCTCTCTGGAGCTCCCTCTAGTGTCATACCTTCAGTATAGCATCTCCAGCAGGGATCCAGATGTGCTGGATGGTGGAACATCTGAGGGTTCTCGAGCAGAACGGATCAAGACAAGCTCGTTTCTTAAATATTTTTTTTAGTTACTTTGTTTTAAGAGAAGTTGTTTTGTTTTGGTTATGGAGCGTCATGAAGTTCTGAGGTTCCGTTTGAGAATTTTTGTTCAGTTTTGCTGTATTTTGTTTACTGGTGAATGTGTTTTTAATATGTTTATATTTTCAGTGTAGTAAAGAGAAAAGCTGTCCCATAATCCTGTATCACACTCGTCACTCTCATACCTGTGTGTTGCCGTAGAAACGGTATGTAAACTCAGTGTACAGTAAACCACGGTTTTTGCTGAACATGTGGATGTTTGTGATGATAAATAATTTATCTATTTGAGGAATATATTTAGTAGAGTGGAAGCAGGTGCTCGTGTGTAGAGGGTGTGAACTCTGCTTGGGGTTTATCAAAATTATTTTTATTTATTTTTTTTTTTTGGGGGGGGGGTTAATTGCTCTATACCCAAGAAAAAGCCAACCCAAACCCTAATCACCCCCCTACCCTTCACCGCACCCTACAGCCCACAGACACTGCCCTCGCCAAACACCGACTCCACACTAGTTTACCTGCACGGGTGATGAAGACTATTAAAGAACTTAAAAAAGGAAAATTTGATTTGATTGCAGAACTGTGCAGTTATGGATTTATTATTAATACTGAATTTCTCAAGAGTAATGTTCACTTTTCACCCATTTACTTTACTTCATCACCGTCTATAGAAATACATTTAGTGTATAATAATATCACCCCAGGATATTTAGGCCCTGTTTTAGACTTCACTATATCATTTTGAAATGTGGGGGTTTTTTTCAGGTCAAATTCATACATTTAAATCAAATCTTGAAGCAGGATCAGGAACAGAATGACTACAGTTATTCTGTAGGGATGTTATGTGGAAGTGATGATGATAGTGATGATTATGGAATAAAATTAAAAAAAAAGGAAGAGTTTTTAAATGTGCAAAATGTGAGTTTCACCAAAACAAATGTACTATTTCAGTTTAGGTCCATGGTGGGTCATAACCCCAGGAGACTCAGTGTGGAATTGTGTGTGTGTGTGTGTGTGTGTGTGTGTGTGTGTGTGTGTTTAATGCTGCTATTTCTAAAAGATGTCAGTAGTAGGAGGCGAACGGCGCGAATAACAAACACATTACAAACAAAAAGAATACACAGAAAAAAACATCCACAGAAAGGTTTTGGGGGCGTGGTCTTTGTATTTTAGAACTTTTTATTTTGGTAAAATCAAAGATGATTTAATAAATTTAATAAAATATGGTACCTTGAACTAACAAAAAGGGTTTTCTCTCATTGCCTTCCTGAAGAGTGTGATCGCTAAACCACAATTTCTTTTCTCAGTTTTAAAGATCTTAAAATGAAATTGCTTTTTTCTCGCTGCTTTGATCTTCATATGTTTCAGATCTTCAGATGAAAATTTGTCTCCGTAATCATGTTTCAAAGTCTGACAGTTTTGGGACCCATAATAATGTTAAAGAGAAGAGAAAACTGAGAAACCGATGAGAACAGCAGAAGAACCTCTGTCTTAAGTTGATTTTTTTCGTGTGCTCCTGATTTCCTAAAGTGGGGTTTAGGAGAAACAAGTCAGACTTAAGTGATCTCCAACTAAGATGATGATTTATTTCTGATCTGATTAAGAAAAGGCTGCCGTGAGCAGTAAAATCTTCCTGTGTGAGGCCTGACAGGCTGGGATCTACTACAACAGGAGATGTTTCTCTAGCAGGATGTCCAGCCTGTCGATCACCAGAGACCATCAAAGACCTCCTGAGTACACCAGAGACCATCAGATCATCACAGGCTTCATAAGACCAGTCATCAGCAGGGTTGGCCCTGTAATTCCAGGGTGAGAGTGGAGAGGCCCTTCTAATCCTTAAACTATTTATGATTAATTTTTAACATTAAATGTAGGGAAATCTTAGGAGGAACATGTTTTACAGGGTTCAGGTGTTGGTCAAATCCACACAGTGGCTATATCCTAACGGCATGAGGGCCATCAGGACATTCTAATGTCTGTTTTTAGTGAATTATTGTTTACTGTCAATAGGTAAAATTATATCTATAATTCTGGAAACAGGGTGGTGCTTTAAAAGTGACCCGTCAGTCAGTCTCACCATCACTGAAAATAAACAGGAAAGACTATTTTTCTTCTTCCCAGATCTTCGGGACCTTCCAGTGATGAAATTCCTGTTAGTCACGTCGATGTGTGATCTTCAGGTATGGTGTGTGTTCGTTCAGATAAGAGAGTTGAATAAATGTTGGGGGACTAAAATGTCAGTTACACCAGGCAACCAAATTTTGTTTCATTAGCCCACATTTTGTAGTGTTTCTCATAGCTACAGTCTCGGCACGCTGATTTCGGTGGTAACGTTTATTTTCCTGGAGATTCAAAGGTTTGGTTAGAATCATAATTTTTAAACTCGACTGAGATGGTGTTTTGTTACTCCAATAACTTTATCACATTAATATGTTTGTTGTACAAGTAGATAACAGGGGCGCCAACTCACGCATTGAGTGGCAGACAGACGCATCATTGAGACTAATACGAACGTAATAGTAATGTTACAACAACCTTATAATGAAAAATATACATACAATTTAGTTTCTCTGTAGATTCTTTGAAGGTAAGAAAACTGCATGTGAAGGTGGGGTGTGCTTATGCGTATCTCGACCGCATCTCGGGCCGACAGCCGTTCTGCACTTTTCCAGAAGGCACAAATTCCCAGTCTGCTCCTGGCTGTGACTGTTGGTGTGAGGTGTTTCAGGTGTGATTTGGTTTTCTTCTAATTTTCTCAAATTTAATAGCGATTAAACAGAGGTCCTCACTGTCGGTACAAAATCTATTCTTGCCTAAACTATTCCTTGAGTTATTCCTTGACAACGTGATCCCTCTGTGACCTTCAAAGCACACAGTTTCAAATGATCCGGTCTGCATACTTTAACCTTGGTCATATATCTCGTCTTTGTCCTTTCCTCACTCCAGTAGTAACTATATCCTTGAACATGCATTGGTAACATCACAAATTACTGCAAGTCTCTATTGGCTGTTCTCCCTCACAAGCTTCTGCATAAACTTCAGTTGGTACAGATGTTACTACCAGAACCTCCTCCACTGAACACATCACTACGGACCTTTTAGCTTTAAAACTAACTAAACTAACTAATAAAAAAAGAGTTGATTTTGAGTTTTTGCTTCAAACCTGGCACCCTCATACCCTTCTGCCCTTTCACAGTTCTGCACCAACACCACCCCCCACCCCCCACCCCCCACTCTCCCTACACTTTCTGCTCGTTTGTCCACTATGGGATTTAGATCCTTTAGCTCTGCTTCTCCCGTCTCTGGATCTCCCTTCCTCAAGAAATCTGACTTTAAAACTCACCTCTTGCTTAGTCTCTTTGATCTTGTCTCTGGACTGCACTCATTTTTATTCTTTTTTATCTATTCTGTCTTCTGTCTTTTGCCATTTAAATTTTATGATCCAGTTCACCTTTATGTAAGTTGTCATTAAGTAATGATAATATATGAATAATGATGATAATAATATAATAATAATGATAAGCAGCTGGTGGCATAGTGGTTAGGGCATCCGCCCTGTGATCAGGAAGTCGTGGGTTCGATTCCCAAGACCACTAGGCACCTCTGAAGTACCCTGAGCAAGGTACCGTCCCACACACTGCTCCCCGGGCGCCGTGTTCGTAGCTGCCCCCTGCTTCACTTGGTGAATGGGTTAAATGCAGAGGAAGTATTTCGTGCTGTTCACACTGTGTGCTGTGGTGTGTTCACATATAACCAGATTTTCAATTTAATAGTAATAATCAGGTTTTTGAGTATTAAAGATGATTGTGGGGGTGAAGGGTGGGAACAGAGGGCCAGGACGGTTCTGAGTGCAGACATTCATAATCTTTCCTGAACATCCAGGTTAGTTCTTTATAACATCAGGAGATTTGCCTGTTCCTTATCACCGATGCCTCTTGACATCTCTAGACTAACTCACTCCTGACTGTTCTGGTGTTTACACTGTGTTGTTATTTTGTGTGAGTGTGTAAATCTGTGTACCCCGAGTTTCCACATTTCTGGTTAATGTATATGGTTGAGACGACGTCTATTTTAATGCTATTTGTATTTATAACAGCTGCACACATGCTGGACTGCTTTCAGATGAAGGTGGAACTCGGGGAATGTACTTTTTTTGCTGAACTGTTTAACAAAAAAGGAAAAGTGCCCACTGTAGGAAAAATATCTATTTTTTTTTGTTTTTTTTTTTCAGATTTCCACATCAGAGTTGACAGTGATGCAGTTCTACAGAGCAGATTATTCACCTGTAACTCAGGAACCCAAACCACACCTACAGGAATGACAGAACACTGACGGGAAGCTGGAAGAGCAGAACCCGGAGCAGAACCCGGGGTGGAACCGGGCAGAAAGACAGAACGTTACAGGCGGGGCACTAGGCAGGAGTGCATTTAAAAGTGCACATAAAAAACAAAATACTTTCTGATACAAAAATTACTCTTCAGTGACGATCCCTCGCCTCGTAGCACAAAACTGTTAATGTTTCAGTCGTAAACAAACAGTCTTTATAAAGGACATAACGGCTCTGCGTTGCCAGGCAGGATGAAGCTCTGCGCTCAGTAAACACGAACAGGGGGGCGACGGTCCCCATCCCGACCCGCCCGGCCGCCAGGCAGGATAACCGCCCTCAGCGAAGGCTAACTGAGTCGGGTCAGCAGTTTGTCCTCCGTCAGAGCAAACTGGACGCTGACCGACATCTCGGCGACGAAGCGTTCGCAGGCCTGACGGGTCACCTGTCTACAGGAGCGCAGATCAATACAGCTGATACTCCCACAGCGCTTAAAATACACCAGAGACAGGTCAGTCACCCTGTGACAAACTGAACACACACACACACACACAAATGATTATACATCTAAAGCACATATCCATTATTACACACATACTATTACACATACACCAGTACACATGTTCATTGCTATTCATATACAATACTCATGTATACTATTGTACTGTGTGTATTATATGTGTATATGTGCATAAACAGTATTTATACATTACTGTTCTGAAAATAAGCTCGACTTTAATTGTTTTAGAAACAATTCAGTATTTACACCACAGACTTCTTTCAAGATTTAGTGTCCTATATTTGTGTATTTACATTCTTTCAACTTCGTAATTTGTTTCATTTCAGCACTACTTGTCTTCCCACCCGTTCTCCATCCTCTATTCATCCCTCAGAATTAAACAGGCTGTTTATCTTACTGCATCTTTAAAGCTCATATGTAAATGAGCTCTGCTCTCTTTAAAAAAAGTAGGCTGGGCTGCAAGACTCCTTAGCAGTCTGATTACAGGCCAGCCTTAACGGCTCCACTAGCCTCCAACACACTTATTACTAATTCTGTTACACTGTGTATGTGTGTGTGTGTGTGTGTGTGTGTGTGAGAGAGAGAGAGTGTGTACCTGACAGGTTGATGTGTGTGAGTGTGTCCCGGCTGCTGGTTCCTGCTGCGGTGATGATGTTGATGCTGTGGTCGGTGACATGGTTGCAGTAGCTCAGGTCCAGGTGGGAGAGGGAGGGCAGGTGTGTGATGATGGTGCGGAGGGCATGGTCAGTGATGTCCAGACCCGCCAGGCTCAAATCCTCAACGTTACACAGTTTACTGCTGCAGTCCAGCTGACCTGTATACACACACACACAGAACACAGAGCTTCACACTGCCCTTGTCTCAGAGACACAATAAATAAATTAGTACAGCAATAAACACTCATGGATTCATGGACTGACTGGACAGAGGACATCACAGAGTGAATTTACAGATCATTCTGCATCACAAAATCCAGCCAGGTTCTTCAGTTCTCACCAAACATTTAATCAAAGTCTGGTTCTGTATGTTCAGGCGGTTCCCTGATCCCTTCACTAGAGGGCAGTATTACACTATTTAAGGGTAAAGGAACGAGGTCTGAAAGATCAAATCGATCTGGGAATGTGTGTACGTTACCTGGTCTAATGTTGATGTCTGTGTGTGTGTATGTCTGTGTGTGTGTGTGAGTGTGATATGGTGTCAGAGCCTCATCTCCGCAGAGTCAGCAGGCAGGCGTT
This sequence comes from Nannopetersius ansorgii, assembly GCA_037974605.1. NCBI lineage: Eukaryota > Metazoa > Chordata > Actinopteri > Characiformes > Alestidae > Nannopetersius > Nannopetersius ansorgii. Next base: position 14,395 of record JBBPDE010208674.1, read on the forward strand.
TCTCTCTTAGCCAAGGTGGAGATGGGAATAAAGAAGCAGCACATCTAAAGTGCACCTCTGCTGGGCCAATTCAGCACCATGGACAGCCACCGCAGCACTAGACAGATAGTGAGGGCAGCGTCCTGGAACGACATGAAGCTGATAGAGATTTCCTGACCACCGTCAACAAGGAAGGTTGTGACAAAACAAACCTCAAGTTGATTCATTACCTGTTCCCTCCCTGCAGACTCCAGCCCAGAGGAAGCCCTGTCAAACCAAGCCGGCTTCCTCCGAGTACCATCCTGCTATGCTGCCAGCAGACCTAAGAAGGCCCGCTACAAGGGGAGGACTACTCCACCCTTCACTGCTTTCTTTATGCTGCACCACCCCAGCATATTTCAAGCACCTTTACATGACTTGGTCTGTCCTGTGCCCTCCATGGATAGCTCACAGTATATGTATACAGTGGAGGAAATAAGTATTTGACCTCTCATGGATTTTGTAAGTTTGTCCAATGACAAAGAAATGGAAAGTCTCAGAACAGTATCATTTTAATGGTAGGTTTATTTTAACA
>JBBPDE010208683.1:0-14946 GCA_037974605.1 Nannopetersius ansorgii
ATATTTTTTTATCGCCTGATAAGAGTCTCATGTTAACGCAGCACGTTAACGTCGATAACGGCCCACCACTAGTAAATACATATTTAGAGTACTGTCAATGAGTGTATAAATATTAAATACCATGTAGGCAAATCAGCCACAGTTATGTAAGATTACACTGCAGTGTTTTTCCACTTAATATTGTTTGTTGTATAAATGTATACAAATAAGTTCTTATAATAACTGCAATCAAATTGGCTACATCTGATACATTAACTTCTGAATAATGTAAAGCCATGTGATTTAATGTTTAAAAAGTACACTCAATCAAGTCAAATCAATTAAGTCCATCTGAATGTAGCTGCATGAGAAAGTGCTTTATGGTTATATGAAAAACAAGGCAAATTTCATCATTTATTGTTTATTTCACCAGTGTAACATGTTTAATTTTTAAGTACACTGTTCTGGCGGGTGGGGAGTGACTGGATGAGATTAAATCGACAAACAAACATTAAGAAGTTCAGCCCAGAAGTAACCAGGCTGAAGCTGGATTCCCACTGAACTTTTCAGCTCCACCTTAAATACTGCAGGAGTTACTGTGGCTCCTGAATGTACGTACAGTTCTATTTAAGGTGGAACCGAAAAATTCAATAGAAAACGAACATCCGTGACTGATCGGTTATTTATAGAGTGTAAAGCTGCTTCACTGAAATGACAGTTTTGTAAACCGGCTCTATGTAAACGGTCCTGTGATTCACTCTAGCGCTACTTTTGGGCTGAACGGTACAGTCACAGTCGAAATGGAGTGAACAGAGAACTGCTCTGTTGTTCGGTTGATTATTATGAGTATATTAATCATACACAACACTGATCCCATTGGTTGAAAGAGAAACAAATTTCAAAGCTATTTGCATAAAATGTCTGTAGTAGAATTTTCTTAATAAAGAAATGAAAAAAAAAGTACATTATTGGAAATTAGACAAACTGTGTTCACATTAACCCTTTTGGTCATGCCCTTCTGATTCCTTAGTGCAGACAAATCTGCTCAGTGCATATTAATAACAGTTTAGTGATCACGACAACAAGAGCCCAGCCTTCATCGCAACTACACTCTACGTCGTCAATTTTTCCCTCTGGCTACATGCGCAAGCAGTCAAGACTACTGAGGTACGTACTGATCTTCTGCACAGGATTACGTGTGTTTAGATACGATTTATTTGTGTAAGGGCTGCACAATATCACACGTTTGCACTCTTACACACTGCAAAAGGCAGGAATACACAAGTGAGCACTTTATCATACCACTGCAAAAAAATCGATATTGGCAAGAAAAAGTGTCTCAGATGCACCAGTATATCTAATCTGCTTCTCACAATAGTATTTAAGACTATTAGGATATTATGCGTCCTATTTGTAAACATTTTCTTTCATCAAAGTGATCAAATAATCTTACTTGACTGAATAGAAATTTGACTTTTCCAAAAGAAGCAAAACTGACATCATTATCAAGTTCAAATCCTTAGAAATAGATTAAATATTCATATTAGATTCGTACTATACTTTAATGAGAAATACCAGATGTACTGCTTACATCCAAAATGCTTTCATTTGCCAAGAGAGTGCTCTGTGATGTTCCTGCTGTTTGTGTGCAGTCAGACTAGGGTGCATTCAAGTAACACAGATTTCACAGTCTTGCACAGATTCTCTAATACTCACACAGTCCCTAAAGAGACACCTCTTTAGATGGTACATAGAATTGGTGCAATGGTTATGTTACTCGAATGCATCCCCTATGTTTACCTAAAAACATAGAAAGGATCACCATGAAATGTTCAGCGACATGTTAAAGTCGTATCACAACTGCGATACATCGCAATAGAAATCACAACAGCATCGTGCAGGCCGCCCGCTCACTCTTTGGGTCTGGGGCCGCCTCGAATTCAGAGAATTTGTTAAATCTCCGCTTCAAATCTGGTTGCACTTACGGACAAAACCATTCGCTCAAGACATTAATAAACAAAAACAAACACTTTATACTAAATTTCACATAGACACAACACACACCTGCACGCTCTCGGACTGCTCCGACCCAGAGAATGAAGATCAGGGCAGCTGCTCCCTCACACATATAAAGAAGCACTTTAACCAACTATTTGTATAGAAGAGTCAAGTTTGGCCAGTTTGACACAGCGGAGCAAGAAGATGGTGCCATGTGCCTCCGCTGTAAGTCAGAGTACTGGGCCTGGTCCCGGTCCCAGCAGCTTCCTTTTCCACTCAACAGGCAGTGTGGACCCACTACCGGCCTTTGTTCTTCTTGGAGTTTCCCTGGTTGATACAATACAGAAAGGAAGGTTTTTAAAAATCTGACTCATAAATCTGACTAAAGATAAGGTGAGAGCACATTACCCCAATCCTAAGGTCCCTACACTGGCTTCCTTTTAGTTGTAGAGTTGATTTTAAAGCAGTACTTCTTGTTTGTAAAGCACTAAATGGCAGTAGACCAAACTACATATACGACCTGTTCAAACAGTACGTCCCAAACAGATCACTCAGGTCTCAAAATAATAATCTACTGGTTAAACCTGTTGCAAAACCAAAGTGTAGTGAGTCAGCTATCAGTGTTTATGCAGCTAGACTCTGGAACCGACTACCAGACAAGATTAAAAATGCTACAACTTCTATTTTTAAATCCACTAAAGACTAAGCTCTTCAGTGAAGCATACTCTTAAGATAGTTTATTTAATTCATTAATAAATCTATTTATTTATTTAATTTCTTTTAAATGTGATTTTATTGAAGGTCTTTCTCTTTGCCTCTTTTATACTGTTACCTTTTGTAAAGTTAAAATGCTTTGATGTAAGAAATGCGCTAAACAAAATTGCCTTGCCTATGCGAATACAAAAATATAAACACGTTTGTGTGCAGCATATACAAATATATAATGCTGGTGAAAGATTCAATTCATTAATCACAATCGCATCGTTATACGCAAAAGTAAATACACTTATTTTTAAAGTACTGCTACATGAGCAAGTGCAATAACATTTGGTTTACAAACACTTTAAACCAATAAGGAGTTTTTTAACAGCAGTGTTCCCTTTAACACAGTTACAGTTCAACTATTTCTGTAAATCTCAACTTAAACATTAATGTAATCAAATCACATATAAAACCAAAGCTATTTGCCCCTACAGGGCGTTCACATTTTAGTTTGTTAGAGTGTCCAGAGCGTTATAGCAGCTGTAAAGGGGACCAACTCCATATAAACATCTCTGCATCTGAATAAAGTGTCATGTCTGTGTTGGTGTAATAGTCAGGTGTCTCAGTACTTTTGTCCATACAGCGCTCTAGGTCTTGACGTAGAGCCATTAACACAAAGTATGTGTCAATGCGAGCACAAAAAGCAACACACTTTTAAAAAAATGCCCCCAAACCACTTTGATATGATTTTAAACTCAGCTTAATATATTACCCTTAAAGAAAATGTAAAGGTAAACCCATATCCGTACTGTTCAGTACCTATGTTACCCCTGTATAGACTGTACTGTAATTCATGCAGCAGTTATACAGAATGCTTTAATGAATGCTGGGCTGCAGCTGCCAGAGATGCATCACAGGGCAGCAGCCAATACAGAAACACCCCACTTTTACACGGATCAGCAGTCGCGGATTCAGACTAACGCAGATTTTTTCTGAGAACTCATGTTATGCGGAAATCCCTACAATAACGCAGAAACTGCAAATATCCTCCAAGTTTTTGTGATATGTTATGAATGTAAATTCAGTTAACTGTATAAATATAGAAAGTGCATCTTGAAATGGTAAAATAAACTGTACTTGGAGGCGGGAGGTTTGAAAGTAGCCAATCCAAGAATGCTATGTTGAGCATGTTGTGGCTGCTCCATGTCTTGTCTTCGTATTTTAAACATTAAACATGTCAGTATATTTAGTATTAGTAAGCTGTGCCCTGTCTAAACATGTTGGTCAAGAGAGTTATTTCAAGCCTTTGTTCTGGCTCACTGTACTGCTAACAGCTAGCCGTAGCGACTTGGTTGGACTGTAGTGGATTTTCCTTACTCAATAAAGTTTTCTGATTATTTATTTCTCCTTGCTGCTGCCATTTGTAGCATCTGTGTCAACTGCAGACCAGAATATCCCCCCATTTACCTTTACATTTTCTTTAAGGGTAATGCATTAAACTGAGTTTAAAATGAAATTCAAGTGTTCTGGGAGCATATTTGGGCGGGGCATATTTGGAGTTTACACTATAAAAACAGGCATTTATAACCACAACACAACAATGCAGTTTTTCATGATACGCAGGTGCTCTTGGATTGTAACCCCCACAAAAAGTGAGGGGTTACTGTATACGGTTTCTTTGTGTCTCTCAGTAGTACTAAAATGTATAATTATACTTTACATGGAAATTTAACTGATTTTACGTTAATATTTGTTAATAATTTAGCACTAAAATGCATGAACATTTATATATTGCCACGAAAACAGCTAAAAAAAAACCCATGAAAAAATATTTGCATATTGTAGTTTGAACAAATGAGTATCTTAATGTAAAATTTAAACTGGTTTTAAGAAAAATGTTAAGCGTGAGGATCTTACCTTGTTGCCCAGTTTCAGTGTGTCGATCTCCTCCCGTTGTTTGCTGAGGGTTTCGTTCATGCTGCACAGATGATCACTCATCATACTCAGCTGGTCTTCATAGCTCCTCTTGGTAGTGCTCAGTTCATCCTGTCCAACAAACCACATCCATATATCCACATTTGTGACGCTAGATGGGATTTAATATTCTCTATACCGGTTACATTTAGCACTTTTACTTAATTGCCCATTTATTTAATTTACTGAATTGAAGCTACAAGGTTATCCCTGTAGCTCCAGTACAAAAGAAAGCACAAAAATAAAGCAAACTCCCGACACTAAACAGGTCTCGGGTACTGAACTGTATTTGGGTTAAGAGCAAAAAATATGTAAATTCTAATGCCAAGTAGGAATAGCTACCTGACAGGATAAAAAAAAACAGTTAAAAGAGAAATGGCCAGACATCCGTTTTCACTGTTTTACTGAGAATCTCAGTGTCAAAAAGTCTCATTTGTTTACATATAATTTTATGGCAATGAATGTCCAAGTGGTTCCTGATGATATTTCAGATACTATACATAATATGTATGTCAAAAGTATATGAATACATGACCACCACACCTATTTACACACATTCACACTTCATTTGTTTTTTTGTTTCATATACAGCTCTGTAAAAAAAATTCTCTTATTTTGATATTTTGTCATTTCCTTTAAAATGATGCTTAAACATTTTTATTTGGAAATTAGGAGGAATATTGATAGTGGTTCTTAAACTAAGGCAAAGCTGTTCAGTTCATTACTTATAAAAGATCAAACCTGAGAAACTGAACATTTTTGTAGTAGTCTCTCTTCCCCACGTTTATTATATGTGTAGTTAAGATCATCCACAGATATTCTGTTCTAACAAGAATTACTCTGGAGTTACTCCCTTTTTTGACCATATAGTGTGTGTCTATATTTATTTCAGAAACACTTTTTGATCTCTTGTCTTACTGGACAAAACCTCACCTGGACAGTTTGACTCTTGGACAGGACTGAGATTACCTGAAGGCGTGTGATGTTCTGATTGGACTGTTTCATCTCCTCAGCTAGAGTCTCACGATTTTTCTCGGCGATGGTCAGACGTTTAGCCAGGGCCCGGCACTGCAGGAGAAAGAAAGGAGGTCACCAATAACAATTATATTTGGATTACAAAAATTGCTACATTTTCTTCTGCAGGACATACGCAAGTGTAAACAGAAAAGCTCTCTCTCTACATATGATTTCACACATTCCACATACTTTCTTACTGAAAGTGAAATAAAAAAACAAACAGACCAACCTTGTTAAGTCTCTGTGGTCATTTTAAGCACAATGCATCATACTGTATTTAAAATTCACAGAAATATCAAATTCATTCAGAAATATGTACAGGTATGAAAATGCAATGGTCCAGATCATGTTCAAAGAGAACAAGAAGTCGACATTTCAATTTTGGAGTCTGTGTGCTTTTTTATAAGGAAAAATATTTGTTGTTTTTTTACTAGTTTATATTATGTCCCTCTGAACGATATTAATGTATTGAAATTTCAGCATGCTAACAATGCTAACCGCTAATGCTAAGGTTTTTTAAGCGATAAAGTTTTCTGATTCTGATTAATTATTTACCTTTACATTTTCTTTAAGAGTAATGCATTAAACTGAGTGTAAAATGAAATTAAAGTGTCCTGGGGGCATATTTAGGCTTTACACCATAAAAAAAATAGGCATTTTTAAAAACCAAAACACAACGCGTTTTTCACTATACGCAGGTGCTCTTGGGACGTAAACCCCGCAAAAACCCCGGTGGTTTACTGTATACATCTTTCTAATTTCTGTTCTTCATCAGGAGATCAGGAGAACAGGTTTTCACAAACCACCATAAACCAATAAGAGACTGTTCATGGTTTCAAATTTAAACTTTCAAAATGAAACATTGAGATTAAATGACACAATGATAAATGGATCAAACTGATCTGATTGCATTGGGCTGAGTTCAGGCAAACGGATAAAAGAAAATGCATTTTCCAAAACATGCTGCAAAATGCATGGCAAAGTCAACTGTGTGAGCAACACCACGGTGCCTGTCTAGTGATACTAACACGCCCACTACTCAAAGGAGCCAAGCAGCTCAGTTTTGAGGGTGGGCACAACTTGTCAGCCCCTCGGTTCACTTCCCTACTTCAACCTCTAATCCCATATCGCACGTTATTGTTCCGTGAGGCTTTTGTGATTTGGGAAAGAAGAGAGTGAGTAGGAAAGCCCAATTCTCCTCACCTCTGCATGAAAATGCACAGCCTTGCTGTCAGACATCTGAAGCTGGGTGGTCAGTTCTGCTACCCGGGCCATGTAGTGGGTTTTGATCAGATGTTCCCGAGACTCCTCATCTCCAACCTGCAGCACAGGACGAGGCTGGAGTCAGTTATAGTAGCTCTGAAGTAACATCACTATTTACAAAATGACAGCAATGCCTTCAGTAAAGATTTAAAGACTACACTAATATGTATTGTGCTATCCACTTTCTGTCGTGACAAAGCAAATTTCCCACTTGCAGGTTTATTTTATCTAATTTAACATCCAAATCTTAAAATGTCTTCCATTTAGGACACCTCAGATAGGTTAGGAGGTTGAGGGGTAGATGCCATTCTTCTGAATTTTTTTAATATTTAGGGAGTGCTAACTCAGGCATGTGAATACAGCACCAGTCTGAAACCTTGATGGTTTGTCTAGTCATCACCAGTCTGATACTGCTTCCCAAACTTTAAAACTAACCTCTGAAAAGTGAAGGTAAAAAACATTTTAAGCTTGTGATGACTAGACAAACCATCAAGGAGATCAACCAAATCTGATCAGAAGTCAAAATTAAACTCAAGTGTTATTAAATTAAAACAAAAAACAAAAAGGATCAGGGCAGCATGTTTTGATTCACACAGAATGATTTCCTGTACTGTTATTCAGCAGTATAGACTATCTTTATTAATTGAGTGGCTTTATTTTCTGTAAAAAAATAATGGTTTGATCCGTATTGGCCACTAAAGTGCTTGGATGGGGCAAACAACTGAATCAGACTTTTTTCATTTGTATCTAATTCTATTTTTTCTTTAGCTAGAACTCCCCCAATCACCAAGATTAGGAGGTTGGTTGTTTTGATATACAATTTGGCCACCAAATGAATAATCTAAACTGAAGTCTTTAATATACCATTGATACATTTTAAACACATTAATTTTCTATTTCAATACTCTTTGTACTTACAGTCTCACTGGTGGGGGTTGTGGTCAGCATTCCAACCTGATGGTAATGAAATTTTGACAAATAAGTTGTTGCAGTTCCATATCTGGATTCTAGACAACACAAATAAAACTTGCACAGTACTCATTAGGAGGAAAAATTTCTTGGATAAACATGAATAATGTGCATGAGGGCAATGATTTAGTGACCCAGAAAATTATGCGATGAGGTTTAAAATCCAGGTGCTGTGCAATTCTGCATTCAAAAAAACAGTAGAAAATCAGGCCATACCTGACTCCATGTTATCCTGGTACAAGCCATGGTTATCTCCTGCCTTTAGATTACTGCAATGCCCTCCTAGTGGGTCTTGAGCCTTACAGCTGATTCAGAAATCCAAAAGGTCGCATGCCATTCCACTGCCAGCTAACCTACACTGGCCACCCATGGAGGTCTGAATTAATTTCAGTCACTAACTTTCACCTGCAGAGCAACATCTGGGTCTGGACCCAGCAACCTTAATCCCATCATTCAGCTTCATGATCCTACTAGTCCCTCCACTCCTCCAAGGAACATAGGCTGGCTCTGCCACCCCTACACACGAGGTAAACCCAGTCCAGACTGGTCTCATTCTGGTTCACGAGGTAAACCCAGTCCAGACTGGTCTCATTCTGGTTCCCTGCTGTTGAAATGAGCTGCCTAATCCAACCAGAGCAGCAGAATCTTCAAAAACCTCCTGAAGAATCTCCTCTCCTGATGATCCATTCATTTTCTTACACTACTCCTACTTAAAGATTGTGCACTAACTGGTTCTCACACTGTCCTGAAACTTGAGTGTTTCCTCGTAAGTCGCTTTGGAGTGTCTGGTAAATGATTGTAATTTAATATAATGTAATGTAGCTGTCAAGGAATAAAGCCCATAAGTGACTGACCACACTGGTACACTGAGACACCTCTCTGCCACTCTTCTCTTCTGTGTCTGGGTCAGTGAGAGCAGTGGTAAGAGAGCTGGTCTGTGAAGAAATTGAGACACCATCTCCCCCTAAAGCAGCTGTAAGCTGGGCCTCCAGCTCCGCAATGCGCTGGTTCTCCTTCTCCAGCCTCACTCGACCCAGCTGAGTCTCCAGCAGCCAGTGCTCCTTCTCCTGCTCCAAACGGGCAATCTTCTCCTGACTCTGCTGCACCTGCAGGACAGAGCTTGTGTGAGGATGTATTTTGAGAATTTTAGTATTTTTTACTGTTTTATTTTGTAATATCTGCATTTTCAAAATAACAATTGTACTTTTAGAGCAGTTTTTAATGTTTCTTAAAATTGCCTAACAAAGGTGACTGCCAAATTATTGTACAAAATCAAGTTCCACATTTCAGAAGTAAAAGAGATGACTTTTTCTGTAATTTAAGGAGGGTTTTTGTAGAAGACCAACATCTGCAGATCTAAGATCCAGTGTTTTATAACATACAGACAGATATTCAGTAAGGTACACAAGTTGTAGGCCACTAAAAGATTAAAAAAAACAAGTAAAAGTACTTTAAAAAGATATATTTTAGTTCTTCCAAAACCAGAATTGTTCAAAAATCATTTATCATGAGAAATAATTTAGATTTTAAGAATAAAAAAACATGGCAAGTTCATATACAGTAAAGCCCTTGAGAATTATTGAGAAAAATATAATTTACTAATTTCAGCTACATTTTCATATAAAATATAACTGTATACATTTTATGAAACTAAAGTATTTTGGGGCATATTTGCGGTTTACACTATAAAAATAGACCTTTATTTAAACCCTTTTTTAAACCACATCACACATTCTAGATTGGAAGCTGTTATAGTCGCAAAGGAGGACCAGATCCAAATTCATGGTTTTTCACAATACACAGGTGCTCTTGGAACATAAACCCCATGAACGTCGGTGGTTTACAATACAGTCTGGTAGTACCTGCTGCATAAGGCCCTCCCGGCTCTCGGTGGAGCTGGTCAGGATACGACGGTTAGATAGAGCCTCTGTGTACGGGACAGACTCCGGACGGGTCTAAAATCAGAGAAAATCATATTGTGTTTCTGAAAAGACTTCCGGTGAAAACCTTTAAATCTGAAAAACATCTACAGTGGAGTATTAACTGGCTAATATGAATAAATTGTTAAATAGCATATAATGCTACATAATCGTTGGAGCATCTTACTGACCCTCCGAACTGCACGAATGTAAGCAGATGCCGCCTTCTTGTTACTGAGCATGCTCTCTGCTTGCAGCGGGTTGAGGCTTCCCGCACCCCCTCTTGGCCCGTAACCAGCCGACGAAGCAAAGAAGTCCAGATTGTTGCTGAAGAACGTGGCAATCTGGACAAAAAAGCAAGTATAAATGTGCGATATTATTTGATCTATTCCCAAAAATAAAAACATAAATAGTTTTAGAACATTACAAATCTGACTGGCCTTTCAGTATAACATCATTTTTCAGAAGTCAGGATTTTTAATGTTACATTTGGCACAGTGCATCTTTAGGATTTAACCTGGTAGTTGACGTTTTTTTTAATAAAATCATATTTCGTACAGCATATTTTCAGAGGAATTCTGCAGTTGAGTTTTATATTGTTTGACTTTATATTGTTCTTGTCTCCGTGTCTTATGTTTGACTTTATATTGTTCTTGTCTCTGTGTGCAGTTGTAAGATAAGCAATTTCCGCCAGGATCAGTAAAGCTTTCTGATTCATATCTGACTCTGACTGGGAGCTTTCTGAAGCGAACGTCTTTAGTTCTGTCCGCTGGTTCACCTTGCTGGTGCTGTTGGTGAGAGAGGCCAGGGAGGAGAGCAGGCACTCGTTGGTGGTCCGCAGCTTCTGGGTGACAGTGGGCAGCTCCTGCTCCAGAGTTACTTTCTGACTGTAGTGCTTGGAGAGCTCTGTTTAACAGGTAAATAAAGAAAGTGGGGGGGAGCAAATAAATAAAGAAAGTGGGGGGGGGGGTATTTTTTGAAAAAGCGACAGACCCCTTTGAATATAACACAATACTGTCTGCAGCTCCTAAGTCACAAACATGGATTTTCTTGATGCGATTTTAGAACAGGGCAAAACACTGGGGATCTGTTATTATTTAAAAATGTAGATTATTAGTTGGTAATAAAAAACCTATTGAGAAGAGAACCGTTCATATTTATTTTTAACTGTTAATAATAACAGATTACAAGAACGCTGTTCAGGTTTACGTCAATAAAAACTTTAGCTGATATTATTTGAACAAGTTATTTATAGGCTGTTAAAAGAGATTTATTATCCATGACACACAGTGACATGATGAGAATGTTATGGCAGAAAGAAATGGTAACATGGCGCCAGTCCGAGCTTAATATAGCAGCAAGGCTCTTTTCACACCACCAGCTTAGGGCAGTGAGAACAGCCCATGTCAGTCTGGCTGTACCGAGTGGCTTGTATTCATCAGTGAAAAAATAATTCAATATACCATACTTCAAATGTACCAACATGTTTGCAATATAACAGTAAGCTTTTGTCAATATCATGGTGATGCAACAAGCAGATACAATCAATATTTGATGACATTGGGAGTCATTATACCACAGTTATGAGGGGCATTCAAAACAATTCCACACTACATTCTATTTTTTAAACATTTCAAAAGCAAATGACATCACTTTTCTACACAGTAACCTTCCTTCGCTATGCAGTTTTCTCAGCGTCATTCCAAATTTTTATTGCCATCTGCAAAAAATGGTTTTGGTTATGCGCATAGTCACTGATGCAGTGCTGTCTTCACATCATCATCAAAAAAACTTCTTTGAGATTCAAAACGCCCAGTTACTGCTGTTCCAGCCTTCAGTTTCCAAACAAAATATAAAAGTGCAGAAACAATTTGAACAACCCTCAATGATTCAATCCGAAGAGTTCCTCACGTCCCTCAAGCTCACGTTTATGGCATATCTAGGACAACACATTGCGTAACTGTTTCCCTTTATCTGGCTGGGGGTCTGCTGGACTCACCCTTGGTGGTGTCATGCAATCCGTGTAAGCAGGCAGTCAGCTGGGTGAAGACCGCACTGGCGCTGCTCTGGGGCATGGCATCCAAATGGGCACCTGTCACAAACGCACCAAAATTCCAATAAAGATTAATCAATTCATAGTTCATTAATCAGCCAATTAGTGTATCAATAGCAGAAAGAAAGTTCATACTGCACATCACAACAGAAACAAAATCATGCTACATGAATCTTTAGAGGACACAATGTCCAGAACTGTCCTCATTGCCCAGTTTTTCCATGACTTCAGTGTTATTACAAGCTCCCCCCTGACTGAGAGAACATTCTGGAAATGGATACTAGAGGGTAGTTCAAAAGGTCAGAGAAATAGTGGTATGCAGGTCATTTTTACGACATTTCTATGACTAGTGCACAGTTGACCACTGAAATTCTCAGCAGTTATGTCCCAAAAGCACCCGCAAGTTGAAAAAAAAAAAAATGCATATATATAAATGTGAATTTGTGATGTGGTAAAAAATAAATGCCTATTTCTATAGTGCAAACCCTAAATATGCCCCTTTAATTTTTATATTATATACATTTTCATCTTAATACATTACCCTTAAAGGAAATGTAAAGGTAAACCCAAGAGGGAAACTGTGATGCAGGAATGCTGGACTGTAGCTGTCAGAGATGCGTCACAGGGCAGCAGCCAATCAGCAGCAAGGAGAAATTAATAGCGCACTTTCAAAATTGGCTACTTTCAAACCTCCCACCTTTGAGTGCAGCGGTATTTCACCATCCCAAGACGCATTTTCATATACGGCTGCTTTGTTTTCTCTCGACAGTAAAAAAAAAATGTAGAGATATATATTTTATATGGAAATACAGCTGACTTCACGTTAAGATTTGTTAAAAAATTTGTGAACTATATTTTCCTTAATAATTTAGCACTAAAATGCATGAAAAATGGTATATATTGCCAAGTAAAAAGCAAAAAAAAAAATAACGCAGGGCATATTTGCAGTTTCCAAAAATCTGCGTGTTTTTCCAAGAATAATTGTTAGTTCTAAGGTTCTAAGAAAGAATCTGCAAACGATGAACCGCAACTTCATGGGAGGTCAACTGTACTAGGCATAATGAGTGGTGGTCCTCCTATTACAGGAGCATGCAGGACTCACTGGGCAAGGCAAGGAGGCTGATGTAGTTCTGCAGCTTCCCAAAGACAGCAGTCCAAGTCTTCACATCGTTCTGCAGCTCGCGGTTCTTAGCATTCAGAGACGCTGTACAGAGAGGTACATCACACTCATCCTCGAGGCTAGAGAGTGAGAGAGAGAGAGAGAGAGAAAGAGAGAGAGAGAGAGAGAGAGAGAAGAAAAAGTAGGCAAGGGAGTAGGGGGGAGATTAGTTTAAAAATAGATAAATAATATAGATTTTTAAAAAATCTCTCTCATGCCAGCACTGTGAGATCCTACCTTTTAAGCTGATAAGGCAAGATCTTCTGAAGAAAGCTTGCATAAGTGGAAAAGGATTTTGAAAAGTCCTGCAGTTTGCTCACCGTTTCCTTCAAATAAGAAAATCAAATAAAACCACATGAAATTTCAGGAAATTAACGTCATCACACACACCACTACATATATGTGTTGTTGTACTGTGTGTGTATTGGGACGCTTGACCATTACACCAACAGACTTTAATGACACTGCATTCAGATACAGTCCCCTTTGCAACTCCTATAATGCTCAGGACTATGAGGGGAACTTGTTTATCTATAACAAATTAGATAAAATGTGAATGCCCTACAGTGGCAAATAGCTTTGGTATTGTGAAAGGGATGCTGCTGTTAAAAAGCTCCTTATTAGTTTAAAGTGTTTGTAAACCAAATGTTCTTGCGCTTTTGGTCATATAGCAGTACTTCACAAATAAAAGTGTGCAAAAAGTTTGTTGCGTATAACAATGCGATTAATCTCAGAAAACTTTGCAATTAATCACGATTAAAAAGTGTAATCATTGCCCAGCAAATAAATATATATATTTTTTTCTTTCATACAATTACAAAAATGTATAAACAACTGATTTACTACTAAATAATAAAATCAATTATTAAAAACTCAACCACCCTCATTCGCTATTCCTGCTACTATGTCCACATCCTTCTCCCAACATGAAATATATTTAAGTTGAAACTCAAAAGAAGCAACCAATTAAACTGATTTCCAATGAAACACATTTCACATTATGAGGAGGATGTTGGACATGTGAACCCTCCCATTAAGTCTGGACCCATGTATATTATATAAAGATTTTACCAGTACTGTGACAGTGTCCTCTGTGATGCTCTGATGCAGCTGCAACAAGCCTTCCTCTAGGGGTCGAACATATGCTGCATTCTCATGCAAATACTGACAGAACTGGAACGGGAAAAGGTATGAAAGTTAAATAATAACAGTGAAATGAGATAAACATGTTTGTGTGTATGTCTGTACTGGTATGTACCTTCTGGTTGAGGGGAGAAATGGGTTCGATGGAAGAGTCCAGTGGGTAAATGTGGACTCTCTGTTCCGTGTACGAGTGGAAGTTGAGGAGTGCAGAGACTAGATCCTGTACGAAAGTCACAGCCTGCCCCGCTGTGTCTCGAGCTTTCAGCTAAAGGAAATAATATATTATCCACTCAGAGCTCACCCTTGTTAATTCAATAATGCATTATGTACTATATGGGCAAAAGTACTAGTATTCGAATCCATAGATAAATCCTTTTGTAGCTATACTAGCTTCCACTGTTCTTGGAAGGCTTTTGGAAAGATTTTGGAGTTTCTGTGGGAATTTGTGCCCATTCATTCAGTAGAGCATTTCTGAGGTCGGTCACTGATGTTGGCCGATAAGCCCTGGGGCTGTACTACAGAAACATCCTAACTTGAAAATCCTGTCTTAACTGTCTGGTAACCATGGTATTCAGCAGTTTAGTTTATCCTAACTTAAATTAAGAAAAGTGTGTTACAGAAGCATCCTAACCTCAAGAAATCTTAAAGAAACTCTCCTAACTTTAGGAAACCCTTCCGCTGTCTTAACTGTCGCCAGCTGTTTATTTAGGCTACAGGTAATTTGGCCCGTCGGCATGGGCTCTCCCGGTTGTGGTACAATTAACAAATGC
>JBBPDE010208692.1:0-14946 GCA_037974605.1 Nannopetersius ansorgii
GTGTGTGTGTGTGTGTGTGTGTGTGTGTGTGTGTGTGTGTGTGTGTGTGTGTGTGTGTGTGTGTGTGTGTTTGCTTTTTTGTTATCACGATAAGACCTGATGTTTGTGAGTGTGGGTCTGGGTTTTTTTGCTTGCTGCTAATGCTACAACACATAGATATGTGTATTTGTGTGTGTGTGTGTGTGTTAATTGTGCCTGTTAACATTTATGGAGACTCCACTTTCTCCATTTCTGGCTGCTATACAGTGTAAATTCATTCGGTGTGAGATACACGCTGGAAAAGAGTTCAAGTGTCTACTCTCTTAGTGGGGTGTCCATAAACCAGAGTCTGTTTAAAATGTCCAGAAGTGGGGAATTGTGCACCAATTGCAGAACTAAATGTGGTTCTGTGAGCGATAAATGTGTTTATATTGAGCCTTAAAGAGACTAATGTGCATTAATTCAAAAGTTTAAGAGAACCAGCATTTTTTTTGCTCAAAAAGAGTTTTTTTTCTACGCTGTTTTTATTTCTTTGGGTTTCTTGGCCACACATTCCCTTCCACCTGTTTTCTGGTGTAGAAAAATTAGCTCATGTAAGCAGTGGAGTGTAGTCACACATCTCATTATTTCACAAAATACATTTTTTTATTCAGTAATGTTTGCAGCCCCTCAGTCTGGACCTGGATGTCAGAGAGAGTTTTAGTCCATGACCCAGTCTAAGCTGCTTTTGGAGCCTGTTTAATACAATAAAAACAATCAAAGTCCAAATACTCTTTCAACTAGAGATGTGGGACAGTAATTCGTCTCTCAAAGGACGAAGCTGGACATTGAGTGTTTACATAAAGACTCATAAACCTCTGAATTTATTGCATATTCTTAAATAGAAGCTGTCTTCTCCGTGTATATGTTCTCTGTGTAACGGGGTGTGTGTGTGCGTGCACTTTTTCACAGGTAGCCTGGTGTCCTCCTCCTACAAACAGCACGACGTTCAGGGTTTGGACTGACGGCACCCCCTACAGTGCCAAAGACGCCAAACAGACTCTTTAGAGAGATTCTGCTGATTCACAAGACTATGGATTCAGCTTTTTCTGTTCCAGGACCAGTCTGATGGATCCGCCCCAAAACAGCCATCCGCTGTGTTCCCGGCTGAGGGGAGGGGAAGGGTGCCGTGTCTCTCCCTCGCTGGGGCACAGTGGTGGCACTCAGTCCAGCCCGGCTGGTTTTATTGACTCTTTGTCCTTTGTGTTTCTTTTGTACGTTTTGAGCCGCTTTTGTGTATTTGTGTTGCGTATCTGCCCCTTTTGGTTATTCCATTTTTATCACTGTACAGACTTACCTTTTGGCAAGCCAGGTAAACTTTTGGAATAAAATGATCCCCCCTACTTGTCTGTGATGTGATGTTTTTATATGCTGCATATTTTTACGACAGAACACATGGCCTGGGTACTTTATTAAAAACGCCTCGCTGGTAGGTCAAATTGTACAGGAGCTGGCCAGTGGGTGGGTCAGGGTTTCTTTAAAAAAAAAAAAGTGGCTAGTAGGAGGGTCAGTGTGCATTTATGTGTGTGTAAGCTGGGAGTAGGCGCTGTGTGCCGCTAGGTGTCAGTGTTGCTGGGGTGATGAGATGAGACTTGTTCGTCTCCATTTTGCAGTGCTGCACTGTTGGATTCCATTTTGAGTTTTTCTGTGTTTTTTCTCCAATATGTGTGTTTTTGTGTTTTTTTCTGTGTTTGTTTTTTGTGTCAGTTGTTTGTGGTTTTTTTCTGTCTTTTTCTGTATGTTTTTTCTTGTGTTTTTCGGTGTGTGTGTTTGTATTTTTTCCACAGGTGTTTCTCCATTTGGGGTTTATTTTCTCGGCCTCTGCAGAGTCTTGCTATGACACGGTTTGTTAAAACTGTAAATACAGTTTTGCTGTTTTGGCTGACGAGTTCTGTCCACACTGAGAGAACTCTGAATCAAGGAGAAAGTGGACACTCATGGATCATTAGTATCAGTTTATTCCCTGTAGAAATTCTCATAAGCACCACCGTCCTGTGTTCTGGCTGGCTCACAATAGAAGCGTTTCAGAGCCAATTAACCAATTAGTTTAGTCAAAAACTGCACTCTCAAAAAGCTTCAGTAGGGGGCGCCACAACATGCAAATAGGAAGTCATGAATTTAAAAATGTTCTTTTAAAAAAGTTTCATCTGAAAAATGATTCTCAATTGATTTTTCTTCTGATCAAAATTGTGCCGTCTTGTTGGAGTCTCAGTATTCTTATAAACCCCTGACACTCATCAGCTTTCAGCAGGCATTTGGTAGACTGATGTACATTCATATATGGACAAATATTTTGCCTTATTATTTTTAATATTATAAAAGTTTGGTAATTTTATTTCAGTAAAGAAAACTGGACACAAGGGGATCTTGTTTCCAAAACTAAACACAAGGTTACCCAAAAAAGTGTCTCTTTGATTGAAAAAAGATAATTGGGTTTTTGTTAATTAAAGCTGATCGACAGCTGTATTGATCACTAACGGTTTATCTGATAATAATCAAAGCTCAGCAGACACGGGCAGATCAACAGGGGGCGCTGTAACCATCACTGCAGCTTTTGTTGGCCAGAATGCTTGGACCATGCTTATCGCCATAAGATATATTGCTGAATATTTTTTTTCATTTTTTCCCTTTTATTTTAATAGTACTTTTCTTTGTGGGTTTTAAATTAAAAATGAACTAACACAAATTAAAAATAATTGTTACTTTGAAAATAAAGCCAGATACAAGTACCTAATCTACTAATTAAGATCTCTATTACAACAGACCCCCCTCCCCATGTAGAGGAACAGCCTATCAAAGCCCAGAGCTCTAGAGGTCTATTTTTAGACCTTCAGTCCATTTTTTTTTTCAATCCTTTATTCAAAGCAAGTGACGCATGGAGAGGGGTGACGCGGAGGAGAGAGCGAGAGAGGAGAGAAAGGGATGTAGAGGGAGAAAGAGTGGAGTAGGAAATGGAAAGGATAAATAGAAACGGGAGAGTGAAAGATGGCGAAAACACTTGGATTTTTTTGTTTTTATTTTTATTTGCATTTGCTCATGTGCCTCCAGTGGTTTGTGCACCACAGACAGAACCAGGCAGGTGCAGGAGAGGAAAAAAAAACATCTCATGTTTAATAAACAAATATATTGTAATATCTGAAGAGGAGCATTCACATAGCAATCTCAGTTATCTGGATAATTTAAGCCCAAAGTTACGTCTGACAGTAAAAACGTATTATTAATTATTATTATCAGCAGAGAACCTTCAAGCCTTCTGGACTTTCACTAGACACAGACGTCTGAGCTTCACTTTATTTGATTGGTAAATAAGCCTCCTGTTGTGTTTAGGTTCTGCGGTTCTGCTCTTAACTGGACAGCTCAGTTCTAGCTAGAAACAAATGGGTTAAAGTGAACCTAAAAATTGCCCAGTCAGCATGTTTCTCTTTGTGGTATCTAGGCAGATTCAGCTGAGTGAGCTCTCCTATTGGTCAGTCCCTCAGGGGCCATAATGAAGGCCTCACAGATCAGATTAACCACCAATCACTAACAGTTCTGGAATTTGAACCCATAACGTTCCGATGACCAGGGAAACTCCTTATCCACTAGGCCACCAGCTGCCCCAGGATGGGAAAGGAATCAGCCAATCATCTTCTGATTTACACCTATCTGGATGTTCTGGATATGTCACCGACTGTGGAGCCGTAGTCTACCCAGTTCTAGACATTCAGATTGCACAGCCATAGTGTAAAGGAATTTTGATAAGTCCTAGTGGTAAGTCCTAGAAATGTCACTGACTTTAGAGCCAACTAATCCTAGATATGTCACTGACTTTTGAGTAACTAAACTTCATTAAGTTCTATATACATCACAGATTGTAGTAATATAGTATAAGCAAGTTTCAGTCAGTTTTAGATACGTCACCTGACTGTAGAGTCGCTGTATTAGCAGGTTTCAGACTGTTTTAGATGCATCACTGACTATAGAACTATTGTGTAACCAGTTCTAGATATGTCACAGATTGAAGAGCCATATAGCAAATAAGTTTCGGTAAGTCCTAGATATGTGACTGGTTGTAGAGCCTTAGCCTAACCAGGTTTCAGTCAGTTCTAGAAACATCAGTTCTAGATACATCACTGACTGTACAGCTGTAGTGTAAGGTTTTAGTCAGTTCTAGATATGCAACCAGATTTTATTTAATTCTAGATGTTAATGACTGTAGAGCCATAGTTTAACAAGATTTTAGTCAGTTCTTCTAGATACGTCACTGACTGTAGATCTGTAGTGTAAGCAGGTTTAAGTCAGTTCTAGCAATACCACTCACTGTAGAGCTGTAGTGTAAGCAGGTTCCAGTCTGTTCTAGATACAACACTGACTGTGGTGTAACGAGTTTAGATTGACTGCTTTGCAGGCTGTTTAAATGTCTGTTTAACCTAGAACAGACAGAATATGACTTTCAGTTCTCTGCTGATCATTAACAAACAGTATGTACTGAGGAATTTATCCATACATATTATTATTGATTATTAATTATTAATAACATTAATAATGTCCATTTGCTCCACTCATGATGGACAGGATTGACACTGGACTAGATCCGGACAACTGAGACGCCCCGGTTTGCAAAGCACCCCCTGGTGGGAAAAATCATATTTACTAAATGTTTATCATCTCAATGTTTATGAAATAAATATATTTACTGAACCTGAATGACAATTCAGCTCATGTACGATCACACACACACGAGTCAGTCTGTAAAACACCTTGAAAAATATTAACCCAAATTGTAATAATTTTTTGAGTGAAATCATAACTGATGTCTTTTATTTATTTTTATTTTTTTTGTGAAAAACTGAATTATTTCACATGAGAACAACAAAAACAACACTGAGGCCCAGAGTTTGGCTCTGCTTCAGGAACAGTGAGTCAAGATCCTGCTTTTTTCTTACAAATAATAATTAAAAAATCTTTTTTTCATGACATCGATTGTGAGCACAAGAAAAATAGCTGTAAATGTATTTTACACGACTAACAATCTAAAATAGAATCATAATAATCGTCTCACCCACTCTCAACCCCGCCCCCCACTCCTGCCCTTGCCCCGCCGAGTCGCTCCCTCCCTAAAATGTTTACTAGTGTAGATGCGCTTTGATGTAAATATGTTTGTTTGTTTCCCAGAGAAATCCATGAGTCAGAAGAATTATGATCGTCTCAGGTGATGGGCGGAATTTTGGGATGGAAATGCAACGCCCCCCCCTTTTTTGTTCCCCTAACAAATGGAAGACAATCAGATTATCTGACATCAGTTTGTGCAAATTTCTTTGATTCTGAACAACAAAAGTGTTGTTTTGTATCGGATTGTTTTAAAGGAACATCTTCTAGCGCTGCGTCAGATTAGCACCGGCTGAGGGTTTGCTGCAGGTGCCGTATTGCTCGAAGTGATCAAATTGAAACTGCAGCATTTACCTGTTTATTTGTTGGTTTGTTGGTTTGCTTGTTTGCAATCAAAGCGAAAGCCACTCGGCATCTCCAGAGCCCAAGTCCAAGTAGGAAACCACAAACTACTGTGTTCCGGAAACATATACAGTATCTACAGTAAACATCAAGAACAGGAGGTAGCCTTATGTGGTGAAGGCAGTATATCTCTCACACACACACACACACACACACACACACACATGCGGTACACACTCACGCCGTGTCGCTATACAGTGGTGACGGTGAGTAGTGAGCTCGGTATCTGAAGCGTCTCTTCTCCAGTTCCAAGTCGGTTCCCATGGCTCAACAGCTCCTCCACCGTTGTCCAGTCGTCCAGCAGCTTCCGGTTCCGTAGACGGCTTAACTTCCTCTGGCTCAGCTCCAGTACCGCACTGGCACCCCCTGGTGGTATGCCAGCCGTGCTGCCGCTGCTCCTCACTCTCCTTTCCATCATGTGCTCACGGCGCTCGTTGCGGCTCCAGTAGCGACCCGTCCGGACCTCGCAGTGACTCTCCTCATCCGTGCTCATGCCACTACGCTCATCAGCCAGTCTTAGTGCCCTATCGCGGAGGAGCTGGTTCCGGACGGCTCGTGGATTAGAAACGCTGCCGGCTTGCTTCTGTGTTGACGTGGGTGACGTGGCAGTCACATGACCCTCCAGTGTGCTGTAAAGTCCACCCATGCTCTGCCGACTGGCCGGTTTGGGCCAGGTGTCGTTGATCTCCTGTGATGGAGTGTGGCTGAGGGTGTGACAGCGGGCCTCCCTCTCTTTCTCTCTATCTCTTTCATGCTCCCTCACTTGGCCAGTAGGGGGCTCGCTCACAAAACTCCGTCCTTCTCGGAGACCACTGGGTGACCGGCCCCCATTGTCATAGCGCCGAGGCTCTTGGGGAAGAATGGGCAGATCACAGTGTGAATCCTCGAAAGAGCTGGTCAGGCTGGGCTGACTGACAGCATGTTTTGGGCGTGGCCGGCGGGCAAGCTGAGCAGGGAGGGTAGCGTGGGCAGGATGTACGTGGTGGGGATGGTGGGTGACTTGGTTAGCATGGAGTGTAGCATAGTCGGCAGGGTGCGCTGGATGGTTAGCATGATGTGTGGCTTGGTTAACATGGTGTGTGGCTTGGTTAACATGGTGTGTGGCTTGGTTAGTAGGGTGTGCGGCATAGTCAGCAGGGTGTGCTGCATGGCTAGCATGGTGTGTGGGGTGATTAGCATGGTGTGTGACATAATCAGCAGGGTGAGCTGGATGCTTGGCATGGTGTGTGGTTTGGTTAGCATGATGTGTAACTTGGTTAGCATGGTGTGTGGCATACTCTGCAGGGTGTGCTAGATGGTTAGCATGATGTGTGGCTTGATTAGCATGGTGTGTGGCGTGGCTGGCATGGTGTGTGGCTTGGTTAGCATGGTGTGTTGGGTGGTTAGCATGGTGCGTTGGGTGGTTAATATGGTGCACTGGATGGTTAGCATGGTGCGTGGATTTATTAGCATGGTGTGTTGGGTGGTTAGCATGCGGCACATCCATTTCAGGTTCTTCACTCAGCTCTTGATGGATCCTGTGGGCGTAGTTTTGCAGTGTCATGCAGTAGTTGGGTGATGCCGGGTGACTTGCTCTCCTGCGGTGCTCCACCTGTGGTGAGCGGTGATGCAGCGTTCTGCTTCTCCTCAGCATCCCTGTGGAGGCACTGTGGTGCTGCAGCCTCCTCTGGCTGGATGGGGTGCTGCAGGTGGAGAGGGCGGAGTGGGGCGTGAAAAGGGCACCACTGCTGGAGCTGTGCCGGTTCAAAGACGGACGCTCCGCCTTGCGGAACTGCACTGAGGACACCCTGAACAGGCCTCTCGGATGCCCACTCACTCCCCCAGGCACACACACATTCTGAGGCTGGACCGTCAGAGCCTCAGGGATGGCTTCGAGCTCACGATGAGCCTTCTGGTTGTCCCTGAGCTCCCCTTGGTGGTGCATGCGGGCATTGTAGAGGCGCATTCGCTTTTCCAACAGTCGCTGGAACCGCAGGAACTCGCCGGTGCTAACACTGTAGAACCCGGAGTCACTCAGCTCCGAGGAAATGAATGACTCTGATGAAGGTGAGCCTCCACCTCCTCCTTGGTGGGCATGGCATTCCTCTAGGCCTTCTTCTGTCTCCACGCCTGAGAGCTCCCCCTGGTGAAAGCTGCCGTCAGTCCAGCCCAGTCCACTGTCCAGCTCATGATGCAGAGGGAGATAACCCATCGTCTTTTCTAGCATGTAGTCTTCGTCCTCCGTCTAAAAACACACACAATTTATTTTAACAACACGCACAGCAGGGATTTATTATACCTTCAGCCACCAGGGGGCCAGGAGGGCATGCAGACCAAATATCAAAACCAAGCTACAAAAAATTCTGTTTTTTGATGTCACAAAGCATGTACATATAGTACTGTACAAAAGTCCTGCAACAGCAGCTGAAATGTGTCTGATTGGCAGAGCTTCAATTTTATTTATTTTTTTCCTAAACATTGTTAAGACAGTCAAAACACCTTGACAGAAAAACAGGATGAAACACTATCACACATGGATTGCACCCCCAAAGCCCAAATCTCAACATTATTGAAGCAGTGTGTTTTATCTGGACAGAAAATGGAAAAAAAGACAGCCGATGCCCAAAGAAGAGCTTTGGAATGTCCACCAAGAAGCCTGGAGAACTGTTCTTGAAGTCACTTTAAAAAATGACAGTTGTGAACGGTGGCTGTGAACGGTGGTCATAACAGTGTTCACAAGAAATATTAACTTTATAGCTGGTTAGAATTAAACAAACCCCTCTTTGTGCTTATACTGCATTTACATGTGTGTTTGCACATGTAGCAATAAATCACTGTACTGACCTGAAAACGGGGACTCGCAGTAACACAAGTAACAGAAATGGCCTTAGGCATAAAAGGGATCATGTAGAAATAAATGAATTACATTGGTGAATATAACCCCACAGAGGTGAAAAGTGGAGCTCACAGGGGAAATAAAATGCGAGGAATGTAGGACTCAGGCCCTTTAATGTCTCGAGTCGTGATGTTTGTAAGGTCTTGCTTACTTTGGTTTGCTGAGGGAGGGAAGTCGTTTCCAGGAACGACGTCCTCGTGCTCTAAAAAGCTGCGTTTGCTGAAAGATGGATGTTTCCGTTTGCAGAAAAACCCGAATGTGAATTATTCATCCGGACGGAGAGCAGCGGACGGTGCCGTAATGCGGCTCCTTTTCGCAGCTCTGCTTTCAGAGCTTCATCTCAGCATCTCACCGATTAGTATAATAGGGTTGCTTAGCAACACATAACTTATTTACATAACATTTGGTTCTGCAGCCGAGCAGTGAGGGATGCGAAGGAGGCGTCACGGCTGCCAGACGCAACCCCCCCCCCCAATCACATTTTTGATGGATCTTTTCAAACGTGCTAATTATTCTGTTTGTGAAATTAGTGGTTAAAATAGTGACTTTATGAGGTCGCTTAAGAGCCAAGACTGTCCGCTAATGTGAATCTGCAAATAAAATCCCAAATCCATTAATGTGCCCCCAGTGACCCAAGTACCTCATGAGTCTGGAAATAGTAACAAACTCTGCACCATTCTGTTTCTGTCGTCACCTCTCAGTCAAAAAACGCTTCCGTCTGCCATTTCCTCTCCATGAATCATTTAATCACCAGCAGACCGCTGACGCTCAGGAATTTCTCTGCCATGGTTACCACGAGCCAATCAACACCCACGTCCCAAACCTTCCAAAGCATCTGGAACTTCTCATTCTGCTCCCACCTGCACCATACTGCTCTTACTTGGATTACAGTCGTCTCACCTGTACCAAACTGGTCTCAACTGTCTCTCAGTGGTCTCACCTGTATCTCAGTCGTCTCACCTGTAGCTGTAACTTTTCTCACCTGTATCCCAGTCATCTTACATTTATAACATTTAGCAGACACTTTTATCCAAAGCAACTTTCATTCCCTAACTACAGGGCACAGTCTCTCTGAAGCCACTTGGGGTTAAGGGTCTTGCTCAGGAAACCAGTGGTGGTGTGCTTAAGGTAGGATTTGAACCCATGAACTCTTGGTCCAGAGGCAAGTATCCTACCCACTAGGGCATCACCACCATCTCACCAGTCCCACTCTGATCTCACTTGAACTACACTCACTTCACTTGTATGTCAGGGCACTCACCTGGCTCTGGAAGCTACTGGGTTCCTCCAGGTTTGTGTTGCAGCAGCCGATGAGGCAGCTCTGCCCCTGCGGTCCTCTGGCCGAGAGCTCAGGGTCCTGAGAGTGGAGAGAGATTTCTTGTAATGCAGGTTTAATATCTTATAGACAACACTGTGTCCCTAAGGTGGACTTTTAGGGTTCATTCTGACCAGTCATAGTGAATTGTCCACGAGGTTACAGTTCTTCACATTAGAATCGTTTCCAGGGAGACAAGGCTTTCTGAGCATGTCTGTAGTTACAAGCAGGGACCTCATCCAATCACTGCTGCAACGCTAATGCCCAGTAGAGGTCCAATGGGGTCTACCATTAGGATCAAACTAGCTGTGGTGCACATATGCATGCTGCACAGAGTGTGCAATATACACTAATACTAGCCTGCCCATCAGCTGTGCTCCGATTGGCTATCCATGTACTACATGACATTTTTCTTCAAGTTGACAGTAATTGCTTTCTTTCCCAATGGGTGTTCATGACATGACATTTTTAGTAGTTCATTCCCACAGGTATCTTTACCTGGTCTAGATTCCCTACAGCATCAACTCCTTTCACACTTACTGATCATGTAGATCTCCATTCAGATCTCAGTAGAAGTAATGCCAACCAATCAACTCAGAAATGGCCACAAATCAATGTATGCTAAAACTAAAGAATCACCTTGCCGCACATAAACACACCACTGTTAATTATGGAAATGTGTTTTGTGTGTGTCTGTGTGTAAGCAGTATCTCGGCTGGAAATAAGCATCCGGCTTCGGCACGGCTGACCTGTTTATTGCATTAGAACATGAGCTCAGTCACACACACACACACACACACACACACACACACACACACACACACACTAGGCGTGTGTGTTCAGGGGTAGAGTGTTTGTTTATGCTGGTATTCGGTTCTTTATTCAGCATCAGGAGTTATTAACCCCTTCAGGTCAAGACACAGTGACCCTCCCGTGGGCTGCCGGGCACGGGCAGGTCATCTGCAATAAACATGTGATCTGCAATAAACATAACTGGGGTTTATCATGCATTTAGTTATAATTATGTTAGACGGTTAGAACACAAAAACAACTGGGCCGAGTAAGCAACCCTGTGGAACGCACTAGCAGCTTGATGGACAACAACAGCCTGAGGGCTTAAAACACGGGTTCAAGAGCTGATTAATTTTAATAACCACAAAAAACAGTGACATGTCTTTCTTTTCGTCACTAACCCGAGGGGGTGGGCCCAGACAAATATTTTGAGCTATAACGCCTTAAATGGCTATAATGATTCCATCACCCATGAATAACAACAACAATAATTGAATAACTGTAAATAAGAACAATAGTGTAATTCCACACTATTTATGAATCAAAATTAATTTCAGAATCATATTAGAATCATATTCGTATCAGACAGATATTTAGACATGACTGATATTTTATATATAATTTCAAAAGAGATGGTGCAGGTGCTGCACTCTGGACAAACATGAGGTAAGACAGAAATTCTGTTTTAAATTCTTTTTGTTTCAGCTTATTATTTAACAAATATTTTTTGGGAAATTAATGGTATGGTTTTCCAGGTAGATTTTAGTCCCGGTTGCTGCATTTTATACAAGTCTCTGCTTCAACCTACAAATCCCAGATCAGCGCCTCTCTCAACCTGAACTTGCCGCACTTCAATTTAATTAATGATTCAGGTCATTATAATTAATCTACACAATGGCAACAATGTGCATGAAATATTCCCTGAGTGGAAATTCAACACACACACACACACACACACATACACACTGGCACCTACGTGGCATGGAATCGCCTGCATTTCTTCGAGGTCCCGCGGAGCATTGGGTAAGTACTCATATCTGCCTCCGTCTCCATGGTCACCAGGCAGGGTCATGTGACTGTAGTAGGGCCTGAAGGAAGAACATACACGAGCCAATCACACACACCTTCATACCGACACACACTGGAACAGCTGGGGAGGAAACGCACACTCCCAACACACAGCGCCTTATCTCCAAAACACTGCGGTACATACACATACCTGCGTGTGTTTGAGTGTGTGTGTGTCTGTGTTCCAAAATGTAACGGGAAGCACCTTCGTGATATATGATTTCAATATACACAATAACAAATTTAAGTATATCACTCCTGAAATATTATTATAATTATTAGTAAAAGTAGTAGTAATAATAGTAGCTTTAATATTAATATTTTATTCATAGTAATCTTAGTATTATTAGTGATAATGTTATGATCATTAGTAATAGTACTAGCAACATGAACATTAGAAGTTGCAATGTCATATATTGTTTTTATAGTCTATTATTTAATGTTTATTAGTGTTAATACTTATGTTCTATATTTGTCTGTAATTGTATTTGTCTTTTAAATGTTATATTAATATTTTAGATAATTAATGTTTATTCTAATGTTTCATAGTGTTTTACAAACTTTGCTTATTAGTGTTTTTTTCTAATGCTGCATAGTGCTTTACTGTATTTATGTTTATCAGGGTTTATTCTAATCCTATATAGTGTTTTACTGTATGTGTGTGTGTGTGTGTGTGTGTGTTTGCGTGTGTGTGTTTATGTGTGTTATTGTTTGTTAGTGAGGAGTGTGTTTGTGTGAGTATGTGTGTGTGTGTGTGTGTGTTAGATCACTGACCTCATTTCTGAGAATAAAGCTGTAGGTTTGAGATCTGTTCCTGAAGTAGCTTTACAGCCCACAGCATTTGTACTGTACACACACCCCACTGACCCACTACACAACTACAGGACAACTCCACCCGTTTCACCAAAATTCTCCATAATTCAGTGTGTGTTCAGAGTGTGTTTAGATTGTGTTTGATATGAAACAGTTTATAGATATGTAAAATGGATGTGAATGGAACCAGACGTCTCCAACACAAATCCAGCTGTTTTTTTCCTATTTACTCCCAGTGAAGCTCCACGTATCTCTGAGTGTTTATATGGATGCTGATGATGATAAAATAGTGGGAAATCTGAACTAAATCACTTTTCTTCACCATAAATGGATTTAGTTTAGGATAAAAAGCTTCTAAATGTCTCAAGCGTCAGGTGGCATAAACATAACCATTTCATGGAATAACCTTCTGTGCTGAGCTTTAAAAGTCAGATCCATTCACCTCCACTGTGAACAGTTCTGACTTCATATCAAACCCACTCTGATCTGTTTACATTTTAAAGCTAATTTCTGAAATGTTGGTGAAGCTCCCCTTTAAGGTTCTGTGATACAGGGTCCCTACAACGATACAACACACATACAGACACACTCTCTCTCTCTCTCACTGTAACGGATACCTGTCAGAGTAGGGGCCGTGTGTTATGGCAAGTGTGTGTAAGGGGTCCCAGGGCCGTTCAGTTTGTGTACTGCAGTCTGAGGTTCTGTGAAACTGCAGGTTCCGCCCCCTCCGGCCCTCTATCTGTAGCGTGATTGGCTGCTCATAACTGGCCAGAATTCTTAGAGCCTCTCGCTTCCGTAAGTGGCTCAGGTCCCGGGTATTCACCTAACACACACACACACACACACACACACACACACACACACACACACAAAATAGTGAGGTCAAGTGCTGTTGACTGAACATTGCTGTGAGGATTTGATTGTAGGCAACCATTTGTGGGGTCAGGGACTAATGCTGGAACATTGCTATGATGACTTGATTGTACGAGAACATTAGTGTGGTCACATACTGATGATGGAGCATTGTTGTGAGGATTCGATTGTATGAGAGCATTAGTGAGGTCACATACTGATGATGGAATATTGCTGTGAGGATTTGATTGTATGAGAGCAGCTGGACATACTCAGGGCATGTGGTGTGGTTTTAAAGTGAGTCAATTAAATAAATAAAAAACAAACAAACAAACAAACAAACATACTTAACTTTAACGTATATGATTTTAGGCAGATACTGGTCACTGTTTCTACACTGAAATGTTCACACGCTCTGAAGAGAGGCTGTGGTTTCATTACTGTCAAAGCAAAACTTTGTATCTCAATTTTTGTATTTTTCATTCTTTACAAAATGCGGAAATATTGGCCTGTGTTTACACTGAATGTGTCGAAACAGCCCAATAAATTCAGAATAAGACACCGTTCTGCTGATGCTCACTGTCGGTTTTTTCCTCCTGTGAAGCTCAATTTTTGGGCACGTTATGTTCCTGCATGTGTGACGTCCTTCATCTGCTTTAATGAGCGATAAAACGTGCACTAGAACAAAAACAGCGCCGGCTGCCCTTCAGCTCGCCTGACTGATCTCAGAACAGTGAGCCTGGAGGCTCAATCCTGTGCCATTATTTTACACGCAGGGCGTTACGGAAATTACTGCTGATTAAAAAGCCTTTGCTGAACGTCCTCCACCTCTCCTGATCAGAACCTCCTTCTGCAGAAAAGTCTGGTCTGGTTTATCAGCCCCTCTGATTATTATAACATCTTATCTACATGCCTTCCTTACTTTTGCCTTAACCACTGACTTTTCTTTAACAGGAGTTGTTTAGGTGTACTTAGTATGCAGTAATTTGGTTGAATAGTGGACGCTGATTTAAGTATAGCTTTACAAGTTGGAAGAACAGATGTGGACTACTTGAGCACCGATGTACGTCGCTCTGGATAAGAGCGTCAGCTAAATGCCGTAAATATAAATGTAAACTTACTGACCAGATCAAAACAATTCAGATTATTCATCCCCTCGTTAACTAGAACCTGCCCCCAAGCCACACAATGTTATACTGAGTGATGGGGGAGGGGAAGGTACAGTGAATTAACTGACTTCATATGGCACTTTTGAGCAGTATTGTACTCTAGTAGTGATTTAACAAACTAAACTAGAGATAAACTAGAATTGAACTCAAGCAAATGAATGTAAATTGAATTAAATTAAACTAAAGTAAAAAAATAACTGAACTGAAGCAAACTAATGTACGTGAAACAAAGCTGACCTAAACCTAAACTAACTAAACTAAGCTGTGTCGTGAAGTAAACTACCCTAAACTAAACTAACATAAGCTAAACTAAAAACTAAAACAAGACCTAAAACAAAAACCTAAAACTGAACTGAAATACTAATGTAAAATGCACTTAACTGAACTGAACTGAACTGAAAGCGAATGGACAATCAAAATAACTCATAACCCAAAAATGTGCCTCAGCCAAGACATGTCCTTATCAGGACAGATCCCGAGGCCAACACACACACACACACACACACACACACACACACACACACACACACACACACACACACACACACACACAC
>JBBPDE010208701.1:0-14944 GCA_037974605.1 Nannopetersius ansorgii
CCATCTACCAGAATCAAATTCCTTGTATGTGTTCGCTCACATACTTGGCCAATAAACACAATTCTGATTCTGATTCTGTAACTAATGACTGTAGGACCGTCCCTGTAACTAACAACTGTAAGACTGTCTCTGTAACTAATGACTGTAAGACTGTCCTTGTAATTAATGGTTGTAATTCACTCTGGATAAAGGTGTTTTCCAAATTCCACTTTACCTTTGATCATCAGGTTGTGGGTTTGATTCTCTGAACTGCTGGTGACACCTCTGAGGTTCTGTTGAGCAAGATGCTTCACACGGGTGAATTGGTTATTTGCAGGACACAGTTCTATTTAGTGTGTGCACATTTGACAGATGGCTAACTTTAACAGCAGAGATGGTGAGCATCTTTAGGTTCCTCTATGTTCAGCTTTCTAGGGTAGTGGAGGTCTAGTGGGTAGAAGACCACCACTGGGTTCCTGAGCAAGATGGTATTATGCAAATTATAAGGTTTGGCATAATTATATCGAAAAATAGAATTGATATAGATGCACACAGAATCATCATTAGTAAAAACAGCTCTAAATTTGTCTGAATTATAAAAGGAAGTAGGAAAAAAATGAAGATTCTTTTGGGAGTCGAATAAGTCGAATCTTCTTGATGAGCCGAGCTAAATTATTCGGTTTACTAGAAGATCCGGAATTCTAATCACCACACAGGCTCGATTCAAACGCCCACACGCGTTTCTCCGTGTTTAAAACCATACGAACTGTGTTCTTCTTAAAGAGTCAAAGTCATGACTGAAGTGTAAGTTCGTTTCAAACTGTGCAAAAACAGTGACGTTACATTAGTAAACCGTGCAGTGAGTGTAACATTTTAACTGTTTTGGTGCACCATTAAACTCTTTTTTTTGTTTTAATGTTATAGTTTTGTTATACGTAACCTTCTCAATATGAGAAACATCAAAAATTACACATGGCAAGGTAAACATGCTAAACTTCAATAAGGTAATAAACAAATAATAACTCCCGTGCTCTTGAATGGAGCTCGGTGGCGTCACTGACATCCTGCGCTCTGATTGGTCGCCTGACCAAACAGCAGCATTCACACAGGAGGAAGGGTGTTGAGGTGATCGGGACCTCAGAAGTTTATTTTTTAAACGAAAAAAAACCCCAAAAAACATTATTTTTTCAGTTCAGAGGCTGGTCGGAACGTCGCGTCGACATGTCGGTGAAAAGCCCAAAGCAGACGGTGTTAAACCCGGTGAGAGAGAGAGACTTTTATTATTATTATAATGTTGGGTATGAGTCCATGATACTGTGCGGGGTGAGTGCGTGTTAATGGGGGCTGTCAGAATTTCATGTTTCTAAATACGTTTACGGCTGTCTTGTGTCATTCTGGCCCAGCAACTAATGGCAGGCAGCTGATTCCACCAACAGGACAGTCTTGTGCTTCCAGTTCTGCACACGTTTAAGTGGTACATAATGGCCTCCATTTCTGAGTGCAGATGTATATATTTTGAAGTGTGTGTATTTGAATGCAGTGTTAGTAAAGTCCCTGTTGTTGTAATGGTCAGTCGTCCCAATATTTTTGTCCATGTATATATATATGGACATGATTCCAACATGGACTTTAATGACATTGCATTCAAATCTATGTACGTCAATATGAAGTTGGCCCCCCTTTGCAACTCTAACAGCTTCCACTCTTCTTTTTGGAAGACTGTGGGGAATTTGTGTCTATTCAGTTTATAGAGCATTTATGATGTCAGACACTGATTTTGGACGAGAAGGTCTGGATCACAGTCTCAGTTCCAGTTCATTCCAAAGGTGTTGGATGAGGTCAGGGCTCTGTGTGGCCAGTGACGTTCTTCCACACTGATCCAGCCATGCCTTTGTGCACTGGGACACAGTCATGCTGGAACAGAAAAGGTTCTTCCCCACATTGTGTCCACAAAATTCAATAACAAAGAGGTGTGTCCCTATATTGTGCCTGGGAGTATGACTCCCAGCATGACTCAGGTACTCAGCTCTCGAGCTGGGAAACTAACATTACATCAGGCCTGTGTTTCTTGTGGGTGGGCTCTCCAAGGCCAAACCTAGAATAACCCCTGCCCAGCACAGTTAAATGGTTTCCCAACACACCTGTTTCTTTAACATTTATGTGTTTACTTAAGAGCGTTCTAACTTCTAATCTAACTTCTAAACTTCTGTAATTGTTCTGTTTTTTTTTTCAGACAATTCCCTTTGCTGTAACCATTCTTGGGGGGCTTCATCCAGGTGAAATGGTTCTAATACAGGGTTCTGTTCCCAGTGACGCAGACAGGTGAGTGTTGCTGTTAATAGAAATACAAGAAATACAAACACGTTTACTTTCGGAAGAGTTGGTTCTTCATGTTGTGGTGCTGAGGCTCCAGTGTCAGAGAGATCAGTCACACTGACGGGGGTGGGAGGTGTTTTGTATAAGTGAACACAGGTGAGGTGTCATGGTGGAAGTTGTGTTTGGTGTTAAACTTGTATTGGAGAAGTTCAGGGTGGTTTTACTTCTTCTTCAAACATAAACAGAGACCAGTGAACTAAGGATGCACCGGAAAGATTTATTTCATTTGTCAGAAACCAAAAACCGAAACACTGAAAGAAATTATTATTATTACTTTATTTACTAAATTATTATATTAATAAATCTGTTACAAAAATATGAAAATATTAATTTAGCATTCTAACCATTCACAATATAAAATAAAATTTGAAAGAAAATATTTTTCTTGGCCCAACATCTGCATAGCCTAAAAGCAAGATAGCTGAAATATTACACAATTAAATATCTTCTCTCATAAAACCAGTGAATTCACATGCATTTTAATATTCTGAGGGGAAGTGCATGAACACAGTGCATTCAGAACAAGTACTTTAAAACTGCTGAAAGATAAACAACATTCTCTGTAGGCCTTTAACAAAATAGTGTATTAAACAGAGACTGGCAGCTCATAAATTAACTGGAATCACTGAAAAACTTTCCTAACTTTTCATAAACACAGACGAAGTGGGTGTGCTGGAAGGGTCTCGCCTCTTCTGGGCTCGATAAATGAATCCCGACGTTGAGAAAGTCTTTGTTGGATGCACCCCCTCTAGAAATTTCAGCATTGCTCGCTTTACAAACGGCTTTCTGCATGTCTTTCTTAGAGATATGGAAATGTGCCTCATGGCAGACATGCTGCCTGTAATCCTGTCTGGAGCTGCAGGTTGCTGTTGTTGATTGCGTCATCACTCTTTTGGTTGCGAAAAAAAAAATACGAACATTTTTGGTGGCCGAATATTCGGTGCATCCCTAGTTAAGACATTTCTGACTTAACAATGATGTACAGGATCCAAACATTTCCTTGCAGGTTTCAGGTTGACTTCCAGTGCGGCAGCAGCACTAAACCCAGAGCCGACGTAGCCTTCCACTTCAACCCCCGCTTTAAGAAGACCCAGATCGTCTGTAACACGCTGCAGCACGAGCAGTGGGGCCGGGAGGAGATCCTCTACCAAATGCCGTTCGGGAAGGGAGCAGGTTTCGAGACCATTATACTGGTGGAGAAAGACAAGTTCAAGGTGAGAGTTCTCACAACTGTAGCTAAATAAGGTCAGCTTTCCTCACCTCAGCTCAGCTCGGAACTATACTCTTCCAGTCAACAGATTTTCAGCAGCACAGGTTTTATCTCGTATCAATTTCCTAACCTGCAGGTTTTTATTCTGCTTAAACTGGAAAGTTGTTGAGTGAATAACTATAAATGAAAATCTGAAACACAGTAATCACTCAGTTTTACGTGGATCAGCATTCGCGGATTCAGTCTAACACAGATTTATTTCTGTGAACCGAGAATAGTATTACACTTAAAAGTTGTCAACCGCCATAAAAATAAGAAAAGGCTGCTGCAGCATGTAGCATGACTGCTCCATGTCTTGTCCTCATATTTTAGTGTTTTAAACTTTCCCCCCCTAATTTTCAGCAGTTATCTCAGTTTGTTTAGTATTAGTAAGCTCTGCCCTGTCTAAACATGCGGGTAGAGAGACGTATTTCAACCTTTCTTTTGCATATGAGTCGCACGCTGCTAATGCTAACCATTAATGCTAATGTTTTTTTAAGCAATGAAGTTTTCTGATTGTGATTATTTACCTTTATGATGATAATGCATTAAACTGAGTTTAAAATGAAATTAAAGTGTTCTGGGAGCATATTTATTTATTTATTTATTTATTTATTTTTACCAAAACACAACCACATGTTTTTTCACTATACGCAGGTGCTCTTGAAATGTAACCCCTGCAAAAAGCAGAGGATTACTGTAAACCCAGTTTCCTTTCTAAGATGAGAGAATCTGTAATAGTGCAGGTCTGACTCCTATTAACTAGTTGTTTGCGAGTCAAATTCTAGACTGTCCTTTAACTTTAAATGCACTGGTTACTGTTTCAGCTCTTAATAGCTCCTTAAATATCTAACTGGAGATCCACACTATCATTATCATTATCATTATATATATGGTGGCTTTTTGTAGGACAGTAGTGATAAAAAATAAAATGACATTTTCTGGTTAATAAAGGACCTCAGATGGTGAAAATATTGTACATTTATTTGTTAGTTGAGTATATTGAGTGTTTTTTTTGAGTAAATAGTACAAAACTCTTGACTGTTAGTGTATTTGTTTTTAAACTTGATTTGACTGGTGGTCCAGGTTTGTGTTCTTTTGTCTCTCTTCAGTAAATGACCATCTCGGTTCCTGTAATTCTGCTGTTTCCCTGCAGGTGGCGGTGAACGGAGCACATGTGTTGGAGTACAAGCACAGAGTCGATCTGGGAAAAGTGGACACCCTGGCGATTTCAGGGAAGGTTCAGGTCCAGGCTATTGGATTTATTCCAAGTACAGTGAGTTTCTTACATTATGATCTCAATCCTTAAGCACAAGCCGCAACGCTGCTCTGGTACCATGAAAAAAGTTTCGGTGTTGGTACTAAGGGGTCAGATTGAGCCTATGGGGGAAAAAAATCACTTTATCACTGCAGTATGTTTCACACCACAACTGTGAAAGACCTGTTTAACATCTTGCAGTGTTGCTGCATTTCCAGTCTTTGACATGCATGTGGAACGATCAAAGCAAGGGCCAGTTCCTCCAGGAACTCTTCTCACTCTTCTCCAAAGTTGGGCACATTTTCAGGGAAAATAACAAATGCTTTCTTCAAGAAACTGTGGCAGAAGAAATGAAGTGGAATTACACAGGTCCACAGGTGAAAAAGAGACCAGTTTCTGTGGGTTCTGTAGTGTTTTCCATGCTGATTTAAAATCTGTACAGTTTTTGTTATGAAGCGAGTTCTATACTGCATGATAGTTGGTACAATTAGCATATAATAATCATATGCTGAGCGTTTTTGAAGAAACAGTGGTAGCTGACTGACACTGATCATTATATCTACGCCTGTCTGACTTCACACTGAAAATATTCAATAAACCGCATGCAGGTCTATTGCAAATCTAATATTACTTATAATTCAAAATGTTGATGTGACTGAAAAAAACTGAAAGCAGATCTGAAATCAGCATAAAAAATGGTTTAGAAAATTGTGTTGTGGTTTCTGATAATTACAAAAAAATCTTTTTTTCTTTTTTTTTTGAAAAAGAAAACGCTCGTCTTGGTTACATCATACAGTACATTAGCCCATAAGCTAGCAAAAATGAGTATAAACTCATTTGGGGAGCTTCTTTGTATTTTTACACGCTTTGTTTTTAATTGTATCTATACCGATCCGGGGCTGCCATTGGACAGGACTTGCAGGGACTCTTTTTTTGACACTTGGGTGATGTTTTCCCTGGGCGGCTTTAGAAGTAGGGGTTCCTAGCCGGCCAGGTATTAAGGAATAATTGTTTTGGGGTTTTCATTGGTCTTTGGTTTGTTCTCTTTAGTATAAAGAGTCTGTTCACATTTTGGTGGTCTGCCCACCCTCACCTTACCCTCAGTTGTACCCGTTCAGGACTCTTTGTTTGAGTTTTGGCCCTCAAGCCGTTCTTGTTTTGCTATGTAATAAAAGTAGTAAATGGAAATCCGCGCCTGCGCCTCCTCCTTTCTGAACGGCTACAACCCATACGTGACAAATTGTTTTACATGAAACTGGCCTGGCACTCAAAAAAGGTTGGGGGCCGCTGCTTTATTCATTGCAGTAGCAGTAACATTACAATGCTAACTTTTTGTCCGTATCGTGTTTTCAGAGTGCAGTCGTTTCTCCTGCTGCTGTGAAAGCATCAGACACACAGGCTGATGTGAGTATGCCTGTCTGTAATCATAGTGTGTGTGTGTGTGTGTGTGTGTCTGTGTGTGTGCCCCTCTCTTTTATCCCAGTAAATGATTTCTGCTGCAGGGTGAAAATGAAATTAACTCCCGTAGTTTTATTCAAACATTTCTTTACTGAATCGTTGTCTGGTTTCAATCATCGAATTTCATAAACCCAGAGGTTCAGGCAGCAGAAAGGATCTGCAGTCACTCTGAACAGCAGGAAAATGGGCCGTTCATATTGTCCTTGTCTTAGAAACCTTCAACAGAGCTAGACGTCCCAGTAAATATGTAAAAACTATGAACACTGAGTTTAATTCTCTTTTCTGCTCTGTCCTGCAGGCGGGGCTGTCAGAGTCTGGTGACATGGTGAGTTGTGGGGGGGTCCAACTTGCTATACAGTAAACGTTCCAAGAGCACCCACATATAGTAAAAATGCCCTAAAATACCTATCTTTATAGTGTAAACTGTAAATATTCCTTCAAATTTGCTCCCAAAAAACGTATCTGTACTGTACAGTTTACACTGAACTCCTGTGGCGCTAGAATGTAAATAGCGATTTTACCCCTGTATAGACTAGACTGGAATTCATGCAGCGCCTTTTTTTTAGTATAAGCAGGTAAATACAGTAATAAATTAATTCAATTGAATTTAATGATAATACAGGTTTTAAGAAGAACAAAACGAAAAACACGAGAAACACTCGAGGCGCTCTGAGGGGAGACCTGCTGCAGGTAAACTCCGCCTCAGCACATCTGATCAGGTGATTGTTAATTAACCCTGAGCTGAATTGGGCAAGTTGGAGCAGGGTGCAGCAAGGCAGGAAGAGCGTGAACCTACTGCAGGACTGTGGGACAGTTAGTGTTAGTGAAACAAAGGAAGCATGAAAAGTACGGCTTGCATTTGTTATGAGAAGTCTATTTATCAATAAATCGTGTTTTTTTTGCAAATCATATCACAGACAGTGGAAACCGTGTGTGTGTTTTCAGAGTCTTCCTTTTAGGAGAAAGATAATAAAGGGTTTGAGTCCAGGACACACCATTACAGTCAAGGGCCAACTTGGTGTCTTTTCACACAGGTGAGGTGATACTGCTATTATTATTATTATTATTATTATTATTATTATTATTATTATTATTATTAATAATTTTTATTTTTTTAATTATAATTATTATTAGTAGTAGTAGTATAATATGTTATTATAACAACAATACATTTTATAGTATAGTAGCATTTTTTACAAAGTAAAGCCTCTTTTAATCTAAGGGTGTGTGTCTGTGTGTCTGTGTGTGTGTGTAGTTTCACTGTAAACCTGCGTATTGGGAACTCGGAGGATATTGCGCTGCACCTGAACCCTCGGCTCAAATCCGGAGTGTTTGTTCGTAACTCGTACCTGTCTGAGTGCTGGGGTCCGGAGGAGCACGACCTGGCCCGGTTCCCCTTCGCACTTGGGGAATACTTTGAGGTATCGGACCCTGTTAGCTTTAGTAGCTGCACACTTTGTAGAATACCAGACTATCCTAGACATGCAGGATTGTGATCCAGACCTTCTCGTCCATCATCAGTGTCTGACCTCATAAAGCAGTGGTCCCCAACCTTTGTTTCGTCATGGACCGGTTTAATATCAGAAACTATTTTGACGGCCCGGCCGTTAAGGAGTGGCAGATAAATATACATATACGTTTATACAAATAAATGATTGGTTTGAATGGGGATATTTTAAAAATATAATAATGGGGTATCTTTAAAATACAACAATAGACATACAAATTTTTTTTAAAGTTTTTTTTTCTGTGCAGCCCGCGGACTGGTACCACATGACCCACGGCCCGGTACTGGTCCGCGGCCCGGGGGTTGGGGACCACTGTCATAAATGCTACAGAATGAATGAACACAAATTCCCATAGAAACTCCAGAATCTTGTGGAAAGTCTTCCAAGAAGAGTGGAAGCTGTTAGAGCTGCAAAGGGGGACCGACACGTATCATAGTCAGTGTCCCAATACTTTTGTCCATGTAGTGTACATTCAAGATTTTCTGAGCAATATAGTTAAAATAAATTAAACAGAATATTAAATGGTAGAACTCCATAATAAAAATATTTAGAAATATCTGGCAGTGTTTCATTCATTGGTCAGAAATCTCAAAGTTCTCTATTATCCGATTTTTTCCTCAAATATCTTCTTTATTTAAATGCATCATAATAAATAAGACATTTATATTTATTATATATATTTATATTTATATGTACATGTATCACAATTAGAGCAATAAAAATAAATTATGTGTCAGTTTAAAGCCAACCAATCAGATCACTGCTTTCTGGCCCCCCTTATCAAAAATATGTGGGTTATACTCACATGTGGAGTGAACTAAAGAAAAAAGTTCAGTGTAACAGCCGTTTCTCCTGCTGTGTTTCAGATGATCGTTCTGTGTGAGGAGAAGCAGTTTAAGGTGGCCGTGAATGGGGTTCACCAGTTCATGTATAAACACCGTGTGCAGGACCTGAAACGTGTGGATGAGCTGGAGATCATGGGGGATCTGCAGCTGCTGGACGTCCAAATGTGGAGACCAAATCCATGAGGATCATCAAACCATAACCAAGCTGACGATTCCACACTCAGATCCGATCAAACCTGGAATTACTGATGATGAATCAAGAAACTACTGCTGAACTGCTCTGAATGATGCCTGGATGGATGAATGGATGGATGGATGGATGAATAGACTCATTGGTGGGTGGATGGATGGATGAATGAATGAATTAATGGATGTTTTGATGGTTTGGTGGGTTGATGGATGAATTAGAGGATGAATGGGCGGATGAGTGGATGGATGGATGATTGAACTGATGGGTGAATGGATGGTTTGATTGGTTTGGTGGGTGGATGAATTGGATTAATGGATGGATGGATGAATGAATGTGCAGATGGGTGAATGGATGGATGGTTTGAAAGGTTGGTAGATGCATGTTTGATTTAGAGATGGATTGATTGGTTAGTGGATGAATCAGTGGATGCATGAATTGGAGAATGGATGGATGGATGCGTGAATGGATGGATAGTTTGATTGTTTGATAGATGCATGTTTGATATGTAGATGGATGGATTAGTTTGGTTGGTGGATAAGTGGATGAATGAATGGGCGGATAGATTGGTTTGATTGGTTGGTGAATGGGTCGGTAGATAAGTGGATGGATGGATGGATGGATTGATGGATGGACTGTTTGGTTGGTGGATAAGCGGATAGATGGATGAATGAATGTATGGTTTGTTTGATTGGTTGATAGATGCTTGTTTGATTTGTAGATGGATGGATTGGTTGGTGGATGGATGGATGGATGAATGAATAGATGGATTGGTTTGATTGGTTGGTGGATGGATGGATGGATGAATGAATGGTTTGTTTGATTGGTTGATAGATGCTTGTTTGATTTGTAGATGGATGGATGGGTTGGTGGATGGATGGATGAATGGATGGATGGATGGATGAATGAATGAATGAATGAATGAATGAATAAATGAATGAATGAATGGATGGATGGATGGATGGATGGATGGATGGATGGATGGATGGATGGATGGATGGGTTGGTTGGTTTGTGGTACTGAGTTGAGTGGAATCCTTTAGTCTGGATGTGGGATGCAGCCTTTTACTCCGCTCAGCTGCTTCTACACTGTAACCCAGGGCTTCTCAGACTGATCCTCCCTGGTGCTGCACATTTTCTCTCCTCTGTACGTTTGGGTTTGGAGTAAAAATGTGGACCATGTGGGTCTCCTGAGGAGTGTTTTGAGACTCGCTGCTCTAGCCAGGGTACACAACCAGAGCTTTCTAAAACAGTTTAACAGATTTAATATAACCTTAATATAACTCTGCTAACTTCTACATTAACTTTTCAGCTGCATCCAACTGACAACTGAGCATTTAAGCCTGAGGATTCTGTTCATTTGTTTATACTTTAGCACTATGTATTCTGTTCTGATGACTATATAATTATGTTGAGTCTCATTTCTCCTAAATCGTTGAGGTTAGAACTGAATTTCTAATATTGCAAATATTGGTATTTATATTAATCTACATGCCAGCATCTTTAAGGGGACATATTATGCAAAACTCACATGTTATAAAATGGGCTACGGGCTACAAAAAATGCTCATGAAATTCGCACAAAATCACTTTCCCATAAAGAGATTCACCAGCTTTATTCTCCATAGTTTCAGGCCCTTTTAGAATGAGCTGTTTCAGGGCTCTGTCACTTGTATGCAAATAAGCTGTTGCTGGACACGCCCCACCCACCCCATGCTTACAAAACGAACAAGTTAGTTCATACTTAACAATGATAGAATCACAAAGTCTTTGAAAGTACTTTCATCTCCCTCATCTGCTGTCTCCTGGACAGCAGGTCCAGATCCTCCACGGCGCTGAAGAGAGCTCCTTATTCACAGCGCCTTATTCCAATTCTCCCTTCCACCTTAAATAGCAGTATTTAAGGTGGAGTGAACCCGAGTGTTTCTGGGACACGGTCATGGAAAATGAAGTGAAAGCCGCAGTTCTTCGGTTTTCTCTGTCTGGGAGAAAGTGCAGGATTTGTGCTGATCTTTACAGCAACGACACAACACTTCATGAGTGACTCGCCTCTGCCTGTAGACTCAGCCCTCGGCTTCTCCATGCTCTAACACCAGCAGACAACATGGAGGATCTTCAGCTGATGTAGTGGGTGGGGTCTTGGCAGATGGGGCGGTTCTATGTAAATTAGCCCAGTATGACATCACACTGGGCCCTCCGTCCAAACAGCTGGTTTTGAAAGGGCCTGAAACTGTGGAGAATAAAGCTGCTCTTTATGTGAGAGTGATTCTGTGAAATGAACATGTTTTGTAGCCCATAGACGTTTTATAACTAAAGTGAGTTTTACATATGTCCACTTTAATCTTATATGTTCACAAAATTCTGTCTCAGATTCCAAATCATGATTCTAATCCACTAGAAATAAGATCCTGTGCAAGCTGTGTAATGCTCACATTAGAGCGAAATGCACTGCTTCTTCCCAAATTGTATGATTTGTCTGATTTGTCTTTTTTTTGCTACTGATGTCAATATTCTGTGTCTGTTTATGTGTTGATTTATGTTCGGGTGGATTTATTGGTGGTTGATGAATGATCATGATTCAGTTCTGCTGTATTGTTTTGTGTCCTGAAGGTGATTAATCAGAACGTAACAACATCACGTCCAATCAAATAACCCAAAGCAGCTGAACATATTTTCAGATCAGGAGAGAAGTTTGGGAATGATTGGGCCCGAAGCCTCTAGACTCCACAAACACATTTAGGATGGCACGAATCCCCTAGAAGTCATTATGTGGGATTTTGCCCTTTTTTAATCTTTTTTTTTGGATGCTGCTTATTGCACTGATGAAGTTTAGGAGTTTGACCAAGTTGGGAGTGAAGCAGATGAAGCCTCATATTTTATGTTGCATTCCTTAGCTGTAAATCAAGTGTTAAAAAATGATAGTTTGGTGAAAAATCACCATTTTCTCCAACAGAATCTCAGATGTTTGACGTCTGTAGTTTTGTGCTGAAACCGTGAGCTTCATGTAGCCAATAAGGAAGCTTATGGATGCTCAGAATTATGCAAATTATTGAATCTTCACACACTACCAGTCAAATGTTTGGACACCTCCTCATTCAACAA
Organism: Nannopetersius ansorgii; assembly: GCA_037974605.1. NCBI lineage: Eukaryota > Metazoa > Chordata > Actinopteri > Characiformes > Alestidae > Nannopetersius > Nannopetersius ansorgii. The sequence goes on from JBBPDE010208701.1 coordinate 11,961, forward strand.
TTCCTTTTGTGTTTATTATCGGTTACATTGTAGATTAATATTGAAAACATCACCTGTTGCTCTGATGGCAGCTTTGCACACTCTTGGTATTTTTTCCCTCAGATTCATGAGGAATCGACCTGGAATGGTGTTTAATTAACAGGAGTTTCTTCATCAAGAGTTCATTAGTGGAGTTTCTCTCCTTCTTAATGTGTTTGGGATCATCAGTTGTGACGGTCGGATTGGTCCAGTCAGTGATACTGTTCCACTACGGTTCTACTGTACATTATGGCAAGAACCACTTAACTAAGTAAAAAACATCAGTCCATCATTCCCTTATTACAGAACAGATTCTAGTTTCTTTAACTCTTTTTTTGTTTACTGCATAATTCCATGTGTTCCTTCATCATTTTGTTTTCAGTATTAATCTACAATGTAGAAAATAATAAAAACAAAGAAATAACATTGAATGAGAAGGTGTGTACAAACTTTAGACTGGTAGTGTATCAGAAGTTGATCGACTTGCTGGTTTCTGACACAAAATTAGACAAAATCCTGCTGCCTGTTTGTAGATCTTGGATGATGGGATTCCTTTGGTGTGAGGTGGAAACTATCTTTTTTTTTTGCTGAACAGGTCACCTTTTGACTTGCTCGGCTTGACTCTATGCAAGTTTTCATCGGTGTGTAGTTTATCTATGCATCTTCTGGCTCTTTCAGTTCCTTAAAGCTCAAACTGGGACCTTCTTGAATTGTATTATGGACAGAACTGACCTTTCCAGGCTTTTCCACAACCTTTCATAGCAACTGCTGCTTTATGGAGGATCATCCAGCATCTCATCTGACCTCATTTTGAGCCTAGATTCTCAATTGCAGATACGGGCCATGAGTGACAGCTGCTATGAGTTGTGGGTGGAGCCACTGGGGGTGGTCTCGCGGAGGATCGCTGGAGAAGATCTCTCAGTTTCAGGAGTTTCTAATTGGGCTTTAATTTTTGCAGCATTGCTCCTGCTGCTGTTTCCCACCTGATGTCAGCATAATAGTAAGGTATGTTAGAAAGTTTCCTGAATGTATATGTTGTAATGTTCCTTTTTTAAAGAATCTATACTTTTCTGACCACAGCTTCTATATCATTAAAAAAATGTGGAAGGTTGTCATTTCCTGTCATTAATTTTAAATCTTGATTAAAATGTGTGAATTTATTCCAGGTCATGATTGCTGTCAGGTATAATCTCAAGTATAAGGTGTAAGAAACCATCATTTAAGGGTCATTCAGCAATGCTTTACTGACACAGCAAGACTGGGTGTGTTTTATTAAGGTACACTATATGGACAAAAGTATTGGGACACATGTTCTTCAGGGTTTGGGCCCCTTACTTCCTGTGAAGGACAATTGCTCCAGCAGACCAAGACATTCTGGACAGCACCATGCTTCCAACTCTGTGGACCCAGTTTGGGGAAGAACCTTTTCTATTCCAGCATGACTGTGTCCCAGTGCACAAAGCGATCTCCATAAAGACATGACTGGAGGAGTTCAGTGTGGAAGAACTTCACACAGAGTCCTGATCCAGACCTTCTCATCCAACATCAGTGTCTGACCTCATAGATGCTCTACAGCAGGGGTCACCAACGTGGTGCCCCCAAGGAACACATGAGTAGCCCGCGGACCTGTTCTAAAAATAGTACAACTCGCCAGTGAACAGGATCTATCATTAAATTTTATCCTGTTGCTCTTCTTCTTTACTCACGTTTGCATTTCTATCGATTTGAAAATTACAATATCTAAAAAAAAAAAGCATTTAAAACATGTTTATTATACATGAAGTTCTGATAAATTTAAGTATACTCTGTTCCGGTGTAACAAACAGTCCCCGTGAAGTAGCTCTCAATTTCAAAATGTTTGGTGACCTCTGCTCTACAGAATGAATGAACACAAATTCCCTCAGAAATGCCAGAATCTTGTGGGAAGTCTTCCAAGAAGAGTGGAAGCTGTTAGAGCTGCAAAGGGGGACCAACTCTATATTAAAGTCTATGGATTTGAATGTAGTGTCAGTATTGATGTAAAGGTCAGGTGTCCCATTACTTTTGTCCATATATGTGGACATCACTGTGCTTTCCTCTGAAAATGTTTTAATAAGTATTACTCCTCAGTCCTCTGGTGTGAATTTACTGTGCATCTACTAATATACTAATGCAGTATATATTACGATATGGACAAAATGTCCTTTTTGTGTTTTGGCTGCAATTCTGTGATTGTGATTTTGCGATATTAAAGGGCCCATATCATCACATTGTTTAAATTAGAAAAACTGTAAATATGGTCTGTAAATGGGTACATTTACTGCCCTCCATCCATACAGTCCATATATGGAAAATAAGCTACAAAAACACCCAGTTTTTAAATCATAATTCTTGTGATGTCACAAAACCAATAGGCTACATAGAACTATATCTCCTTATTCTGGCTATAGCAGCTTAGCTCCACCCTCCCATGAACCGACTCGCCAACACCTTTAATGGTTAAAACTGATTCATCAGAACACCCAGTAACTCACCTGGAGCTGTGATTGGTCAGAAACACTGATTGGTTAGAGGCTCATTTGCATATTCCAGCCTTCTGTAATATCAGTATTGTAGAGACCGATGTTGTGATACTGATTAATAGACGCTATTTTTTGCTTTATAATATATTCATGTTATACTAAATGTTTTTTTTCAGCTTGACAGGTCAAGCTTTTTAAGCTTCTCATAATTATGACAGTATAATGAACATTTGTCCCAACTGAGATGCTGTTTAAACTCCGATATTTACAAGATTTTTCATGAGTCATTATAAATGATAGGAGTAATAAGAATAACAATAGCCTCTCATATTAACAATATAGTATCTCATAATTATGAACCTTTATGAATATTGGTAGAATAAAGGTTTAGTACAAACCGGATTCCAAAAAAGTTGGGACACTAAACAAATTGTGAATAAAAACTGAATGCAATGATGTGGAGAT
>JBBPDE010208719.1:0-14943 GCA_037974605.1 Nannopetersius ansorgii
CGCCCTGCGATCAGAAAGTCGTGGGTTCGATTCCCAAGATCGCTAGGCACCTCTGAGGTACCCTGAGCAAGGTACCGCCCCCACACACTGCTCCCCGGGCGCTGTGTTCCTGGCTGCCCACTGCTTCACTTGGTGAATGGGTTAAATGCAGAGTGTGAATTTTGTGCTGTTCACACTGTGTGCTGTGGTGTGTTCATGTATGACAGAATGGTGACTTTCACTTTCAAGAAAAATGCAGGTGCCTGAGCTCATAAATGCTCTGAAAAATGAATAGACACAAAATCCCACAGAAACACTAAAAAAAATTGTGGAAAGACTTCAAGAAGAGTGGAAGCTGTTTGCTAAAGGGGGACAGCTCTATAGTAAAGTCTATGTATTTTAATGCATTGCTACTGAAGTCCATGTTGGTGTAAAGGTCAGGCGTCCCAATACTTTTGTCTACGTTGTGTAGGGAAGGAAATTTGGCGATCTGTGCAGGAATCCCCGCCCTCCCGAGTTAGCGTCATTTTTCTGCGACACGCCAATAGCGCAGCATGAGTGCAGGTCCTGTAAGAACCAACACACCATGCAAAAGCTGTATTTCTGTTGGAATCACATTTGAATGTTAGCGATCGTACACGCACAAACAAGAAAACACAGTGATGCAACGCTTGCCTCTATAAACTCATAGTTTGAACAGTAAAAGCCTCTACAAACAGTTCTCTTGAGTCGATCTACATGTTATGTTAATTACTGGGCTGAGAATCGTGTATCAGGCAGGTAGACACGCGTGGCCCTGTCTAGCCGAGTTATAACGTTGACCACAACTCATTACTGACAAAAGGTAAGCTTGTTTTTTTTTTTATCAAGGCTGCTCTTTAAATGTACACGGGTATGTACATTTAAATGGACTGGTTGTATCAGAGACCGTTTGAATCTTATCTGTTCATACATTGGCTAATGCAACTTGGCTGTTTAACTGGGCCCAGTTTCCCAAAAGCATCTTAAGTGGCAGAATAAACAGCTCGACACTCTAGTATTGAAATGTCATCTTTAATCTAGAGTGCGTTCGAAAAAATCTGAATGTTTGGTGCTCTAAATGAGCTGTTGGGTCCTCTAATATCTTTATACACAAAGCACTAGCACGCTTTACCCCCTCTCGTAATTTTGCATGTGATTCGAAGAAAAAGAACCGTTTCCGTTGTTGAAATTAGTTCAGTCTTAATGAGTGATAATCACAAAAATGTTATTTAGATTAAACCATTCTGTTCCGTCAATCCAATTAAGCGTCGTCTACTATTACTGTTTTAACTATTATAAAATGGTTTACATGCCAAAATTGTTTTAAAAATGGTAGAAGAAAAGGTAGAATTTGATGCAACGCGAGAGATGCTCTTTTTGTTCGTCTTCATTTGGCCAGGTTAACCAGCTACATTTTGAAATGATGAGTAAACGGCTAGAATAACTTAAAAAGCCATCAGACTAGCTAATGTAAACTGAAATAGCCAGTATTGCTAGATTGATTTGTGCTGAACGGACTCGTTACAGTGACCCTGCTCAATTAAAGGATTAATTAAAGTGTCTTAGCGTGTGAAACTCTCTCTATTTATCATAACTACTGCATATTTCTCACATTTACTCACGTCTAGTACTTACATGATATCCATTTTGACTCTGAGAGCAAGCTGAGAGCTGTTACACCGCTTCAAGTTCACTGGTGAATTTAAAAGAAAATATCGGGACCGTTATAATGTAACGGTCAATTTGTGAATTAAATCACAACAAACTGTTGTGCGCGTGAACTGTGACGTTTTGTGCTTGAAAGTAAAATGATAGACTAACAACGCGTCTAAATAATTAATCTAAATAAATTAATAAAATTAATTCTAACACAGAGTGGGTTTAGTTTCACACTGGCATCCGAGCTTCTGTTGTAAATGTATTATTCTAATTTTTGATATACAAAATTAGAATAATACATTTAATCAGAATCATAAAACTTAATGGTTCTCAGAGGAAATTGTTTATGTAATGACTACACAGAGACAAGAACAATATAAAATAAACGTCAATATGAAAATACACCTCAGTGTGAAAAATATGCTACATACACAAATGCAGTGTATAAACTCTATTGATAAGTAACATCTAATGACACTGATGGTATTTAGGAGTACAATATTGCACGCAGTAGAGATAAATAGTAATGACAGAAATAGTGGTATTGCACATGTATAAACCCTGTTATTCCTTTTCCTTATATTTTCTTTATATCAAGGTAAAGTATTTCAGTGCAAAGGCACAAACCTTGACTTTTAAGTCACAGTTCAGAAGACACTGTCTCTTAGATCATCATCTGAAACAGCCTGCCACTCTAATCATGGGTAATGTTGACCCATAGAATATTGATGAGACTTGTGTGTTTGTTTTATTTACTACTTTAATAATTGATCATCTAATTAGGTGGGATTTCCATTTATCTCGATAAGGAAAGTTTTGATTTCTAGTGTCCTAATTAAAGGTCTTTGTTTCCACCCACAGCTTACTGTTCTGGTTTTGAAGCTCATCACTACTGTCCCATGAGTTTTGTGGAGTACTCGGAGTTCATTCAGGAAGGAGATGTGGTCATTATCTTCCTCGGCCATGATTCCATGATGCCTATCAAAGTGGAGCCTGGGGCCCAAACCCAGACCCGATACGGAGCCATCCGCCACTCCAGCGACTTAATAGGGCGCCGGTTCGGTTCTAAGGTGACCTGCAGTAAGGGAGGATGGGTGTATGTGTTGCACCCCACTCCAGAGCTATGGACTGTGAATCTGCCCCACCGGACACAGATCCTCTACACCACAGATATTGCCAACATCACACTCATGCTGGACCTCAAACCAGGCTCCGTCGTCTGTGAATCAGGTGAGATGTATGTATTAATATAAGTTCCTGTATAAAGACGATGTAACTGAGCTGTAGATCATCTCTGTGTTACTGGGAAATGCGAGCCTAGAGCTACTGCAGAACTGCTGTGCATTCTCTCCAGCCCACACAGGTATTGATGACTTGGCTATATATTGCAAAGATGGCGTTTACCATTGATTTATTTATGATAGCATCCCGTCTGTAGGATACGGCTGAGTTGCTGAGGTTAGCAGGTTGCACACAGTACTTGGTCATTATTAACTGCTTGTGGACCCACACCTTCCCCAACCAATTTCTCTTGCATCCAACCTGTCCACTACAAGATTAGACTGTTTACTAACCATCTAAAATACTCCAGACCTTGACATGCACGGCTACAAGAAGATCAACCTCATTATTCATGTCATCTGCAAGTGGTCAAAAAGGTTTTTGCTCATCAGTGTGCTGTATATGCTGTTCTCCAGGAAGCATATGCATACAAAAAGTTTTTGGCTGTAGATTCCCCCTTAGCCACGCAGAGACAGAGACCTCTGCGCGCACACATCCCCTCACCAAGGGCAAGACACTTTTATTTGATTAATTTTGGTGCATACTAGTTAATTAATGTAGGTACCCATTAGAGTATTAGAGCAAAAAATTATGTCAAGCCCTAGTCATAATACTCAAATTCAAGTCAAAACATTGGCATCAAAGACAAGTTGCAATTCATGACTCAAGCCATGTGACATCTGTTTCCTTTGCATTGAATATGTATTTGATAGGATGTTTTTTTTTTACCAAAAGTCTGCAGCTCTGATCTGTTTTATACCAGTATACTTCTAATTGTAATCTCTGATCCATGCCCTAATAGACTGTTACATAGGCGATACATTCCTTTGTCTATGGTTTGTGAGGGTTGTTGCCGTTTTAAAATTAAGATTCTAGTTTTGCCATTGGATGAAAAAAAATCAACGTGTTGCTTGTTTACATAGTTGTCTTCCAGGTGATAAACTAACTGTTCTGAGGGTGACTTTGTGATTAAGCTCAGTAAATGTTCAGAGCTTATCAAGATCATGCTTTGTGCTTTTGAGTGAACAGCAGTCACCTTGTGCTGTTAACACTGGCAGCGAGGATCTATTACACTGCCCAGTCATAATGAGTGATTGTTTTGTGTGCACTCCTATTTTCTTATTGATGTAGGATGTGACAATTTTCTTTTCTCTTTGCACTGTAGTGTCTCATCAATCTTTGGCTCATTGACTGAGTGGAAGATACTCTTTCCTCTGAATGAGTCAATTTAATGACCTCAGAGCACATAACACACTGTCCCAAGACATTACTGCTCCCTCATTGCTCAGTTAGCTGGATTGGTGTAATATTCTTGCTAAATGAGATGGAGTATTGTAACACTATATTTGGGATTTATGATCAAGTGAGGTCAAGACTGAGTCCAAGATCCAGTTCACATCTGGGTCACTTCATATGTCTTGAGTATCAGGATTTTGTCTAGAAAAAAAATGGATGTAAATCTGACTGTTCAAGCCACTTCAGGAGGTGAGCCAAGACACACGCGTTTTATTATTGTAAATGCATCCGTCTTTTCACAAAATGAAAACCCTCATAGTACTGTTACAGTGTCTACCCCCCATTCCGCTGTTCTGCTTGTAATAAAGACTTCCCTTAAGACTGCTACAAACTAATACATCACTGCCCCTCGGTTCATCTCTGGCATGAATTTCTCCTCTGGGTGTTTCTTTTAATTCTGCAGCCCATGATCTGAAGCAGCGTAAGGCAGTGGTCCCCAACCTTTATTTCGTCACGGACCGGTTTAATATCAGAAACTATTTCACAGCCCGGCCTTTAAGGGGTGGCAGATAAATATATGTATACGTATTTATACAAATAAATGATACGCATAAAAATGGGGATATTTTAAAAATACAATAATGGGGTATCTTTAAAAGATAGGGGTTTGGGGACCACTGGCGTAAGGCATTGGTTGTTGTATACTAACTGATTTGCATATCTCCTGCCACATAGTTGTCAGATTGACCAGACATGCATTTGAGTACCAAGTGTAAACCGATACAATCCAGAAACTACTTGTAAACCAAGTCCAAAGTATCTGAACCATTAAACAATGGTTTGGTAAAATTATCACAGTTTTGTACTAAATAAAGCCAATTAGCCGAGCAATGCTTTGCTTTTTAGTCTGCAAGGCCAATATATGTGCATCCCACAAAACGTCTGGTGGCACAGATCTGATATTGTTTAGGACTCGCTATGACTTCCGGTGCCCTGGACACACTACATGAATTTCACAGTTGTCAGATAGCTGTATTGTTCACACAAACCTGTCTTGTAATCAATAATCTTGAAGGTATTCAGCTCCACCCTAATGGGCTGGAAATTTTTGGATGGGTGGTTTAACCTGTAAAGAGAATTTTTTGAGATGTATTTATGGAAATGATTTTGGTGACTATTTAATTGAATTTGAATGCCTTTGTCATTGTACACCAGTTCACTGAAATTAGGAGAGCTTCTCCTACATGGCGCCTAAAACAAAAATGACATACCCAAAATAAATCGCAATAAATAGCGAGAAGAAAGGGGAAGAAAAAACACTTGCAATACATCCTGTTGGTAAATCTTTTCGTTTTGGATTTAATGGGCCGATAATGTCTGTCTGTTGAAACAGATTGTGCCTGGGGTGATTTACGTCTAGTGTTTGTTAAAAACATTAGCCTCATAGCTCCAGTGCCAAAGTAAAGATGAGAATCTAGGCTCTTATTATGTATTGACTCGGGTTTGGGTAAATGAGAAAAAAAAAAAATTCTCCAGACAGTCCCTTTAACTGTTCCTGCTGTTGCACTTATTTTTCAGTTCTCTCTCATGGTATATAAGTCTCTCGTTGTAATTAGTAGCAGTTCCCTTCACATCTTCCTGTTTTGTCTCTTCCCTTTTTTGTGCCTTATACTCCCACATACACTGCACCGTCTTGGTCTTTTTAATTTCTGTTCTCTGCTCTTCCCCTGAGCTTCTGATCCTTAGTCAGTTATCCTCTTCCATCTAAATAATACCCTGTGGGGCAGACATTGACCCCTTTGTTGCCATGAAAACAAAAGCTTTGGTGATATAACCCTGCAGGAGGAGGAGGAGGAATTGGCATGTACACTTCTATGTGCATGTGTGGGAGTTCACATGAAACTTGTGTGTGTTTGTGTGTGTAGGTGGTATGCACAAACGTATGCCAGTTTTGAGTGTGCATTTTATTCTTTTTCTTTTAATTAAGGCCACAGATTGCAGTCGAACAAATAAGATGCCACTTTTTGATGATGTTTTGTCAGTTGCACTGCTGTAACATTTAGTTTTTCCTTTTTTTGGGCGTGAATGCGTATTTGAAACAGGTACGGGCAGCGGCTCACTGTCCCATGCTATTCTCCGCACCATTGCCCCCAGCGGTCACCTGCACACAGTGGAGTTTCATGCTCAGAGGGCTGAAAAGGCCACCCAGGAGTTCAGAGACCACAAAGTTGCTCATCTGGTGACTGTCCGTAACCAGGACGTGTGTAAAGAGGGCTTTGGAGTTGTGGGTGTGGCTGACGCTGTCTTTCTGGACATCCCGTCACCATGGGAGGCTATCGCACATGCCAAGAAAGCCTTCAAACGGAAGGGTGAGTATGCAAGTGTGACTGTTAAATATAGATAAAGTCATCCTTTCTACTTGCCGAGATACTCTTCACTCATGTCTCCTAGGATTTTTAAATCTTTTTTTTTAAAAAGTTTTTTTTTAAACTAGACCATTCTCAATTGTTTTCAAAATACAAAGCACATCTTTACTGCTTCTGTTCCCATCATGTTCTGTCGTATTTTCTCCTCAAGTGAATTAAGAGATCTGGTATGTCCAATTGCAAAGGAAGTACTCCGCAATCATTGACAGTCTGCCCTTTTTATCAAAGGACAGAGTGGAAACATCTTCACACTGAAATAGTTCCATTTTCTTTGTCTGACTGAAGCACAAACGAGTGCTCCATTTGAAAAGTATATAGTCAGACTGAGCAAGTGTGCATGGTCAATATAAGATTTCGAAAATGATGCAAAAAAACAAAACACTTCTGCCAACTTCTTCCATTAACTGTGAACTGTTTATTAGCTGTTCAGTGGTGTGTGTTACATGGTTGTATGTTTAATGTCTTTCTTGGCAACACTCTTTGTTCTTTTTGGGTAGCCATGGATGAACATATTTGTGCATTTTTGAACTGAGTACCTGAGCAGGCTTTTTTACCTCTGGGCAGCTCCATGCCCACCAGGCAGGCTGGGGCTAGTCAGCAGCTCAGCTGGGGGTCAGAGCAGCAGATTATGCCTGTTATTGGTGTGCTGGGAGAGGGGCTTTAAGAATAAATGAAAAATAAATAGCCATCTGTTATTATTATAAGTGATGGTTTATCTGGAGAATGAGGTTGAAGAGAGGGCTTGAAGCAAAAAATCCTGCTAAAGTAGTCACTAGTAATTTATGTAAATAAATAACAGGTTGTTGCAAAGTGGGGAAACTTACAAAGAGAATTCTGCTCAGTGTATGTCGATTTTATTTAAAAGGTATTGTTTCTGAACATTGTGCAGCCTGCACTTACATTTGTTATTTCTCTCAATCTCTCTCTATTTTTCTCTCTCACGCGCACACACTCCCTCTCACACAAACACACACACCTACTGCTTTCCTTGCTGGCAGGCTTTGACCATAAAGGGATAGACTGGAGGAGTAGAGTTCCTCAAGCAGACTTACAGGATTTATCTTTTCTTCAGGGACCTGTCTTCTCTCTGTCTCTGTCTCTCTCTCTGTCTCTCTCTCTCTCTCTCTCTCTCTCTCATTCACTCTCTCTCTCTCTCTCTCTCTCTCTCTCTCTCTCTCTCTCTCTGTCCTTCAAAGCTTTTCAGAAGCTTTGAATAAAATTTGCATCAGGCAAATTAAGTGGAGAAGTTTTCTGCAGCCTCTGGTCAGGTTCTCTGGTCTATCCCAAGAATGCATGATATGTTTTAGATACAGCAGCCCTGCAGTTCCTCTGTGTCTTGCATACAGCGGTTTCAGGCGTTCTTTCTTTAGAAAGCCTGGAGGATTCCCGCATTGGCATAACTTTCCTCGCTCCCAGAATCTGTTGCCAGGAAACCTGTTGGGCCTGGTTGCTGGGAGACCTCGGGTCTGTTTTTATGACAGCATTTGCAGGGAATGGCCTTATTTGTCAGTGGAATGTTTATCAGAACATACTATCTCTCTCCTTCCCTCTCTTGTTCTCGTTCTCTCTCTCTCGTTCTATCTCTCTCTCTCTCTCGTTCTAACCCTCTCTCTCGTTCTAACCCTCTCTCTCTCTCTCTCTCTCTCTCTCTGTCCCCCTCTCTCTTCCTCCATCACTTGTATTCTATCTTCCCTTTTATGAGTTCTGATCTTGTATTTCCGAAACTATGCAGGTTATGACTGTTTTCTTCAGAGCTTATTGCCTCTCAGTTCTTCACTAAAAAGCACACACTGGTTTAAGAGTTTCAGCTGAAGTGTGTGGACTACATGCACACACTCCACATCCTTAACCTGTGTTTCTGTGTCAGCGTTGAAGAGCTCACGCTGGCTCAGCACACTGGACACCTGCTGGGCTGGATTAAAGTGTAGGGAGGTGTTTTTCAGGAGTCTTAGTCTGTGCATACATGGAGAATTACTGGATAAATATAAATATGCACTTACAGCCATCAGTGGAATAGTTTGTGTGGTGGAGCAGAGCAGAACAGGGAGATTTTAGGTCATGCTGGAATGCTAAGTCTGAAAATAGAAGGTAGTTAAAGGGGCTGTTTCCACTGTGTTCCCCCTGAAGCATTTAGTGACCATTCAAGCTTCATCCCAAAGTTATTACATTAACATATAACAAAAACCTAACATATCTGTAACCTCTTAGAGAAGGTTTTTGCTTGTTTTATTGGGAGGCATAATGTTATCGGAATCATACCTGTACAAAAATCTGTTAGTTTAACACTTTGGAGATAGCTCTCAGGAAAGTCCTGTGCTTATTCTCAGCCCCAGTATCAAGGAACGAATGCCCTCTGTAGTACTGGAATTATAACAAGAGCTATTCCTTACTTTTGCCGAAGCTGCACAAAAGTTCATATCGGCCCCTTGTACGAGTGTTGATGGCAAGAGGTTATTTAGTGCATCTGACAGTGTGATCACTGAAATGAAGAGCAGAATTACCTTTGACAAGGCAAGGATTCTTCTATTCCTTAAGAATAACCTCCATCTAGTGCTGAAAAATAAACTGTTGAACTTGAAGAGAAAATTGTTTGTTTTAGATTCTTCCATCTGAATCTCTGACAGAAAGGAGAAGCTTAGAGGCATTTCTGAAGGTGGACTATATCACTGGATTGCTGTATAATTGCACTACATTCCTGAAGGTCCATTGGCATTTCTTTAAGTTCATAATATTTCTTTTTTGAAAGATATATACAATTTTCCCTATTTTGGGACAATAGAAAATGCAGCATTTAAAGATTTAAGTTTAAAGCAGTTTATTTGGAAATAGCTAACAAAATAAAAGTTACATTTGTCTATAATGCTTATCCAGAAGTGTCTAATCTTTCTAAATAATAAAAATATATGTACTGGGGAATGTATCAACATCAGCCCCAAATTCCCTTGTTAGTGTATCCATAATAAAAAAAATCTACATACAGGCCACCATGAGCTAAAAAATGGCTAAGAAAAACATACCATTATTTTATCATTACGGGTATTACATATTACTCACTGGCCATTTTTGATGATAAACCACTATAAATAAAATCCACATCAGTCTTTCCTAGCTTTTTATATCATGACATTGTTTACACATTGTGGTTCACTTATAAGTGCAACAGATCCACACCATCATCCTCAAGACTGATGATAACAGTTTACACTGGATCCTTCATCAAACATTGCTCTCTAAATCTGAGCTTCCAAAAGGCCATATAAGCGAAGTAATAATAATAATAATAATAATTTTTATTTATATAGCGCCTTTCCAAAGCTCAAGGTCACTTTACAGTAGGTTTGATGGAAAGAAAAAAAAAAGTAGTGTGTGTGCAGATGTTTGTCAGTATGGGGATTTCAACAAGCCCTTTCACACCTCAGCTTGATTAAAAGCTTGTTTGGTACCTTGAACCTCATCAAAAAAACCCATCAGTACATGCAAACTCTTTAGCAGTATCATCAGGTCCAGTTATATTCCGATTAAAGGGCCACCATTTCATTTTCCCAAACTAATTGCTCATGCAATTTTGCTTTGGTCCAATGCGATTACACTTAGCTTGCATCATTTGTATGTAATCATTTGTGCTTAATTGAGGGCTGACTAAATGAGCCAGAGATCCTGATGCTCCAGATGTCCTCACTCTATCACACATCCTTCCACCCTCTATGTGTGTATTCAAATTATTTTACCTCCCCAACACCTAACTAGGAGCAGATTGAGTCATTCTTTAAGGCCTTTATAGACTTCTTGTAACTCTGTGCGTCTGTTAACCCCTTCTGTCTCTGCAGGGGGCCGTCTGTGTTCCTTCTCACCATGTATAGAGCAGGTCCAGAGAACTTGTGAGGCACTGCTGGAGCAAGGCTTTGCAGAGCTCTGCACTCTTGAGGTTCTACAGAGGGTTCATGATGTCCGCTCCATCACTCTGCCCCTACCAGACTTTGGCCCAGAAGATGCAGGATCAGAGAGCAGCAAAATGACAGCCGATGCTGCTCCAGAGGAAGTCCCACCTGCAGCAAACTCTGGCTACCTATCAGTGACCTGCAGGACAGCCACGCCCCCCCGGGAGATGGCTGGACACACGGGGTACCTCACCTTCGCTACCAAACCAAGGGGTTAGAAAACAACTAGGGTTTGAAATGTGTTCCACACACTTATTAACGAGGCTGTATGGATCTGCTGAAGTCTGAGTATGAGCAATAGTTCTGTGCTCTGTCTTGCACGTCCATACTGCACTTGGACATGCCCTTGGCACTGCCTACATGTTGCCTGGTGATCTGTCATACTGTTTAAAGTAATAGCTGAACTATACATGCTAATGTTGCTAACAGTGAATGAAAGATAGTAATCAGTTCATTTGAATAATGATAAACGGTCACTATTGTTCTTCATTTTCTGTTAGTAACATTAGCATAATTGACCAAACTATACTGTATATAGTAAGGGATTTTTTTTTATTTTTTTTTATGGCAAACATGTGGAAAAAGGGAGTTTACACTCATATTTTTTTTTGAAAAGCATGGCAGTGTCTTTTAGTTGGTTTCTATTAAAATGAAAGGAAAAAACTTCGGACTTGTCATGGTTTCATTTAGTTCAGTTTACATTGGGTGGGGTAGACGTTGAGTAATTGAGCAATTCTTCAGTTCGTCATTTCTGACTCCTACACATATGCTGGCAGACTCATGTTAAGGTTTCACACACTAGAAGCAAGGAGGCCTAGTCTTTTAATTGTTCTTTGTTATAAGCAACTTTTCCTCACAACCTCAACCCTCCCACATTTGCATTCTAGTTGAGCCTGTCCACCATAAAAGGTAATGTTCCCTCTGCTCTCTGGTACTGAACGCTGCAGACACTGAGAACGGATGTCCATTGCTAGTGCATGCACTTTTCATTTGTCCTATTTTCTCTCTTATCGCTTGATTTTCTTTCTCTTTACATTTTATGGGTTACATGCAATATAGGACCCCCAACAGCATTAAATGTATATACAGACCATCGTATGTGTTTTAATTACAAATAAAGTGTATTCTACTTTCTGGAGATCACTGTTAGTATTCGCATTGCATAGGTGTTCTAGAAGCTCTTTGCTATTTTGTACTTGCATGCATAGAAACCCCTTTGCCCATATATAGCATGTGTGACAGAGAAAGGCTTAGTAAATAAGGGGATGGGTTAGCAGCTGATGTAACAGTTGGACGTGTGTGTGTGTGTGTGTGTGTGTGTGTGTTATTTTAAGCCTTCTGTTCCCTGGTTTAACAGTGAAGGGAAAGGCTAAGGAATGAGAATAGAAGGTCCACCTGTGTTCGTTCCCTCCCCACTCAGGACTGAGGGTCTGAGCTGCAGCAGAAGGAACAAGAATAGCTGCTCTTAGCCCCTGCAAATCCACACACACACACACCTTAAGCAGATTCTCGTCAGGACCTCGGCTCCTCAGTATATAAACGTGCCAAAGCTGTGGGATTCATTCCACGCGACTGAGCGGCACGTGATGCAATGGAGTGAGAGAGAAAAGGAAACCACTTTATAAAAGCTGAGGCTAAATAACCACACAACTGTTGCACTACAAACATAGCACTGCTCCAGTGACCTCAAACATCTCAGGAACCTGCAAACTGCAAAAATAATCTTGTCAAAAGAAAGGTTCTTGAGTCTACGTATGTGAAATTCTCATAACGATGGATTGTTTGAAATGAAATCACCTGCTTAATGAGAACTATAGGTATTTTAATATAGGAAATATAGGTATTTAAACATTTTATAATTATCTTATCCTCTTACAATGATACATATTAGACTTGACATAATTTCAAGATACCATGTTTTGCAGTGAAGAGGCTCCTAGAGATACAGGAGTGAGCTGACAACAGATTAGGAACTGGCTAATAAAACTCAGTGTTGCTAGGTAAAAGGAGGAGAACGATTTTATTCTTCTCATTGATGAAGACATTAGTGGAAGATCTCCCCTTCCACTTTAGATGCTCTGTCATCCGTTTTTGATTGCCTTGTATTGTTGGGGTGGAAATTTGTGCTGAACGATGCAGCTGAAAGTCATGCTGGATCACATTAACATTAACGGGATTCCGCGGCGGCCCAAAATTACCATCGGGCCACCAGGCAATTGGGCAGTCCAGCACTGGGTAGGAATGGAGCTGGGGGATATATTATTTATACTGGTATGCCATGATACTGACGTTCTGGGATGTTGCATTTATGTTAGTGATATTTACCACTATTGAGCACTTGAGTAATGAGCATGATAGCCATTATATAATGCCCATCCACATTACTATTTAGCTTCTATTTTGTGCTCATGTTGTCCAGATCCTGACCGTCTGTTTTGTAAAAACGGTTTAAAATGCATTGTATTCAGTTAATAATTACTGTACTTAGTAAGGTTCCATTTCATTTAGTAATGAAAACCTATATATAATCTGCTACCAGAATGTCCTGGAACTTTAAAAATGTCCTGATATTGATTTTTATCAGTATCACCCAGCCCTAGACAAAGTTCAGACCAGGATTGTGATTATATGAGAGCTAGACTTTCTCTCCACAAAACAGGTTTCACTTTCAGGATCTTGGGAAAGTCCAAAATTACATGTGCAAAATAGCCAGCAGCCTCTTTCTTCACAGCTGACCGTTAAATGGACCATTTAGCAACTGTTAAAAGCAGAATTGCGCACGTTACTTACAGGGACAAGCCAATAAACTAAAAAAAAAAAGTTAAACACCACCCCATTCCCAAATCTATCACCTGGTCTAAGTGGTGAAGATGACAGCTGATGGAACAGGAAGACTATTAATGAACTGTGGTGCTTCACATATATAGCCTAACATGCCCTTGCTACAGTAAATGTCAGGAAAGATGCTTACATTTACTGCTAAGTGCTTACTGATAGCTATCAGCTCTCCCTCACATGCACATGCATATACACACACACACACACACACACACACACACACAATCTGTTTGCTCCCCTAATCCTGAGGAGGGAGCAATGGGGAAAAAAGTAGCACTGATAAGCTTAGTAGAGCAAAGCAGGCTTCTACTGTTGGTAAGTTGGGCTGGTAAAGTCCTTATGGACTGATTGCACTGATAACCCTACTGACCACACTGGCGTCCCCTCGTGACCTCACAGCACTACAAGCCTTCCCCATAGTTTGCTCAAACTGAGACCTGACACATTTCTGTAAACATAAATTTAGGAAGAAGTAATGCCAGGACCAATAGGTTCAGACTGACTGATGGTGGCCACTGGTGTAGAATGCATTTAGACATAGGTCTGAATGCATATCTTGTGTAACAGCTGTGTTGATTCAGTCCTTCTGGCCTTGGTCAAATTTGAGGAGAGGAATGTTAACACTTGTTCTTGGAATCTATGATCAGAGATGATTTTCAGCCACGGTACTTTTTGAGCCGAGATCATGTGGGAGCTGTCTGTGGTCTATTTTGGTTGGTACAGTGTAGTCACTGTGGGAACATGGTGCTGTTGGAGAAAAACAGTAGGCCAGTTCCCATAAAAAAAGGAGTATATAAAGGAGGAGCAGCAGTGAGTAAACGTTGTACTCAAACGTCGGGCTAAAAATGAGTCACAGGTCACACATCGGTGGAGTACAATAAAGGAGGACTGCATACTTGCATTGTTGTGGAACGGAGCTAGTCTACAAATAAAAACTCATGGCATGTAAATCTTTGCTTTTATATTAGGTCCTGGGCTTAAAAGACCTATAAGTATTGAACATGCTTAAAGTTAATTGCATGGTTTTCATTATAGCTTTCAGCTCTCCAGCTCGGTGAAGCTGTTTAAAGTGGGAGGATCTTTCATGCTGGAGTGTTTCTTGTTCCTCAGCTCTAGATTCCTCCTCTCTAATGAAAACCAGAGTTTGCATCTGAGTCACTGGTTTCTATAGAGACATAGCTGGAATGTTCCCCTCAATCACGAGGTTCCCCATCCAACCCTGATCCCATGACACAAACATACCAAGGACATACGCTATTCTGTTTGGAAGCTATCTAGGAAAAGACGTTTCTTCTTAGCTCTTGCCCAGACCTTGTGGCCTGTGAAATGTTACTCTCCTCTACCACTCTTTCAGAAACTCGTTTGTTCACTTCCCCTGAATTTCCATTATTTCAACCTTGTTCCAGTTCCTTCTCACCCCAATCTTTTCTTTTGCTTTCCACCCACTGTCTTTTTCAACATCTCTCTTGCACTTCTGGAGATGTTTTATACACACACACACACACGCACGCACGCACGCACGCACGCACGCACACACACACACACACACACACACACACACACAC
>JBBPDE010208776.1:0-14934 GCA_037974605.1 Nannopetersius ansorgii
GGCCCTTCAACCCTCGCTCTGTTTAAATCAGATGGTACAATAAAGATAATAATGCAAAAATACAGACCCCCTTCAAAATCAAGCAAGCTCACCTTGCTTTTACATCGAGTGTAATTAAAGTATATGCGAACAGAGATGACGCAGTACCATTCTAGCCTGAAACAAAAAATTATGAATCCGTTGCAAAATAGACCATTCACTCTCCAGTCCAAACTAAGCCACAGATCATTTTAAATTGGTCGTGAAACAATGAAGCAAACCACTGCATTTAGATACATAAGACTTGTCTTTTAATCTGTTTTAAAGTTTGAAGTGATTTTAAGGTCCATTTAGGGAAATGAATGTGGCAGTCAGTTAATCCATAAATAAATGGGATTCACTACACAGTGATTGTTATCCTTTAACTACAAAATGGCATTGCGGTACTCTTCACTGGACAATGGCTGCAAATGCTTTGGACTGCGTTTTTAAAAACGGCAGTTGTTAGAGCTGTAAGGGCGCTGTTCACTCTGCTTGGATCACTTTTTGCATCCTTTGCTTAAGGGTTCATAACTGGTGCTTTTGTATTACTGAATGTGGTAAATGAGCTAGATTTCCCAGTTCAGGAGTAGGGAAAGTCTGCTTGAATTTCTAGTGCTTTTCCATCACTGATATTGTTTAAAGTATTATTTTGTTTTTAACTGAAGCCCCCTGAGGTGCAATAAAAACTAAAATTGTCTATTGATGTGTGTGTGTGTGTGTGTGTGTGTGTACACACAAAATCAGCAAAAAGAAGAGATTCAGCAGGAGCTCCGCAGGCTGGAGCGGATGATGGCCCTGGTGTCGGAGGCTCTCCAGAAGAAGGAGAATGAATCAGTAGTCCCAGGCCCAAAAGATGGTCCCACTTCCTCAGAACAACACTCAGGTGCTCAGGAGCGGTTCACATAAAACTGAATTACACTGGGTTACACAAGACTAGACCTGGGCTTTTCAGTTCTCACACTTCATTCTCAAAAGTTTAAGTCTACAGGTGCTCGCATGCAATATGTTGCTATAGAAACTGCGAATACATCACTATCGGGGTTTATCTTTTTATTACATTTTCTTTGCTTGCTCAGTTATTGTTAAAAGGGGGACATGTCTTAAACATTTCTACTTTTTATGGAGTATTTGAGATATATTTATTAAAATACACAAATGTTAAATGCAGTCCTAAGCTAAATTTTGTTTTTTATACCAATCTGCAGGGGTGCTGCACATCAGTTCCTGGAAGTACAGAGTTTAGTGTTAATTCAGATTTCACACTTCAAAGAAACTCACAAAAGGTTCTGCAATAAGTTGAATGAACATAAAAGCGCTAAGAGTTGTTTGGTCCCTGACACACAGCATGTCTGCCCACTCTAAACTGCCTTTTAACTTCATTTTGCAGCTGCTGACCTCGATGAAGCTGGCCGGCACTGTCCAGGAAACCCAACGGACATGTACGTAATTAAATTACATTTACCTTCGCCGCCTTTAGTTCTTGGTCAGAAATGTACTACATTACAAACAGTGTCTTTCAGAAGGTCTCCTTACCACTTCACTTTGCAATTAATGCTGAAGGCAAGGGAAAAGGTGTGTGCGTGTGTGTAGGGATGATTAGTGGGTGATAAATCTCTGTAGACAGCTAAACAATCTCCCGAAAGAAGCCCAGATTCGCTAATGTTTAAAAGAAGAAAGTCATTAATAAGTGAACGTTATTTGTCACAGAGAGTACTTCTCTGTTGCCACTGTAATTTATCTCTTTCACTGTGGAGCAACATCCAACCTAACATGTACCCACACATGCCATAGAGCTTTATCCCTTAGAATGAAGAGAGAGTGCATAGTGTTACTCAAATTATCTTGGGGACTACTCTGAAGTCTCTAAAGCTTTCACATTTGTAGCATCATAATGTTATAGGCTAGAGTGTGTTTCGAGTTACATCAATGTTGAAAGAACGGATCCGTGTCGTACCTCGACGACCCCCTGTACACTAGCTAACATTAGACTCCCTGGAAATAACATTAACATGATTGTCAGTGTTCACTACATACTCTGTGTTTTGCGGTTGATTTGTGCTTATTGTTTCATTTTTGTCTGATGAACTTCATTGGCACTCCTCTCCTCTTGACTTTTTTTTCCCCTCCTGAACTGATGTACCCCTCATGTTATTTTTATTGCAAGAAGATTAACATTTACAGCAGAGTGTTTTTTCTCTATACTGTGATGCCAATTCACAGATGCTGTAAATTCACATTTTAAAACTGATATTAAACGTATTTTTTCCTGGGACTGTGCCTCCGAATCCCTGTAGGGTTTTTGCATCCTTATTACTTTTTTCATTCCTGCTGAGTTTGCATCCCTGAAGTATTTCATATTTGACTTTACTGACATTCTCAGTGAATATGAGCTAATATACCCCCAGTCCCTTGCATGAGTGTTTCAGGTTTATGATTCAACAGGCTGTTTTTTATTGCTGCAATTAATTCGTATCACGACTGCCGCTCTTCCTCCCCAGGCAAAGCTACCCTGATTCTGGCAAAGATCATGTCTGTGTGTACCCGAGCTCCAAAGCTCCAGACAACCTGGAAACCCCCCAGTACCACGCACCTCTAACTAGAGGCCAAGCAAAAGCGGGTAGGGCTTTACAAATGAATTAATTTAACATTTTGATTTGCGTTTTCTAAGCAATTATTCAGTTTTACAGTGCTCAAACATCCTGTTCTTACTCAATTATTGATTAGATAACTATGAATATTTCCCCAATAACTGAGTTTTCTCTTATCTTTTTTTAATGCAAGAATCAAAATTTCAAAAGGCTGTTTGTTACTGCGCTTTTAAGGCTATATGTGTATGAGCTCTTGTCTTGATTGACTGAATTGTACCGACCTGCTGAATTGTACATTCGTTTTGTTCTTAATGGGCAGGACAAACAGCTGTAGGCTGATAATGCAAATATATCTAAATGTTTTCATCACAACCATGATGAATTCAAAACAGGCAGGTTATTTTTCATGTGTAGACTGGGGAGTTTCTGTATAAGGACTGCATCTGCAGGTCAGGTCATTAGCATGTACGTTCTTTGTCAACAGCACCCTTGCTAGTGTGTAGTTAAGAGACTGTAGCCCATAGTTTACCCATCCCCTAGATCTGTGGTTATTGCTGGATATTTTTGGGTAGTGGACCACCCTCCACCAAGCAGCCGCAATGATGTGTTTAAAACAGATTGACTGCTAATGAGTGGAAGGGGATTAACTGTTCAGCAGATGGGCTACAGTGTTGTACACCTGTTGCCAAATAGTTTTGTTGCTTTGCTAAGAACAAATGGGTATATCCATTCTCTAAATTGAACATGCCAAAACATATTTTGTGTGTAAAAAATAAATAAAATTACACCATACATTTTGCATAGGGCACATTTTCTAATATGTCAATTTTAGCATATAAACAGAAATTATACACTAAAATGTAGAGAAGTGTTCTCGGTAGTGTCCTTATTTTTACGTTAGTGTTTTAGAGAGTCTAGTATGTTTTGCTAATTATCTTGGCCAGTCACTACATACTGGTACACAGGGTTGCACGTAAACAAATAGATTGCAGCTGTCAAATCCTGACCATCTTGACTTCAGACTCTCCGCATGTGGGCCGAGCATGTAAAGCTGAAACAAGGTGTACTTGATCCTCTGCATAGGTCTGGAGGCAGTGGAGCTGTAAGACAGTGGCCACAGATTGAAAGCAAGGGATTTCTGATAAAGTGGCAATGGAAATGCAAGGTATACCTAAAATATAAGACCAAACCACTAATGATACAGTCCTTTAGCTTACTGTGTCATTTCCTACATTTAATGTAGTATCTGCTTCGTTGATCTAATTAAGGGAGATACAATTTACATCATGGTTTTGTTTTGTATATTCAAACGGCATTTCGTTAGCCATTATCATGATTAGCTCTCTACCGAGATCCTTACTACTGAGTCGAGCTGAGAGAGAGATGCCATTAGAGATGTTCACAGTTAACATAGTTTACCTCACGCTGTGCCTAGTAGGCCATTGCACATGAAGATCCTGTTGAGTTATGCCTCTCTGATGTAATGAGCTTTTGTTCAGTCAGATCTGGAAACTGAAGAGCTCCTTTCATGAATGTGCAATGAGTTTAATGAGTTTCTCAAGCATCATTCTGCTCGCTTTCCTTGTATGAACTGGATGATTGCCATTTGAAAAACTGTTACAAAGACTGTAGATGCACAATCAATCATTACTGTTCCCTGTCTTTATCCTAGCAAATGACATGGTTTTCATTGCAATCTTAGTCATCCCTGAATTCGTTGACACATTTCAACTTTGAAGTTAGTTTTCCCACACCGAGTGCTTTGGCAAAATGCTGTCTGGCATGAATATCATCTTCAGATGAAATCTCCTTGTAAGGGAACAGTTTGGTATAAAAAGTCCATCAACAAAACAACAAAACCGATGTTCAGTGTCAGACTTGGCTATAAGGTTTCTGACACAGTAAAGTATCTATTTTTATAAATACAATCAGTGTGCGGTGAAAGGTTTCCTCTGTTCTGTATGACAAAGGGAATATAGTTTCACGTGGGCAAATAAATTATTTTGCCCACAGGAACATGCTATACTAATAAGCCCCTTAATTAGCACCAGTTGTGTCATTTTAGCAGCAACAGCTGCAACCAAACACTTCTCAGCACACTTACCTGTGTTTTCTGTATTATCCACCAAACTGTAATTTTAAGATACTTGTGTTTTTACATGCTGTGGCATTGCAACAGCTCTTATCCAAGCTAATTCATCTCATCATCTAATTCACTGCAGTTTATTCGTTCATCTAATGAACACCACCTAGGTTGCTAAATAATAGTAGAATCAGCTTGGAAACATTTCTTTGATAGCAGACATAGCTCCAAAAGAATATTTATGTTAAATAATTAAATAGACATATGCTGTCTCTTGTGCTCTCCATGTGTTCTCAAAGTTTTGCAAATATCTCTGTCCTTAACAAACAGATGCAAATGGGGGTGTGGCTAATTCACACTCCTTCATGAACTGGACTGTGATGGTGTAAAATCAGGTTTGCTTTGTGTTGATTAAACACTAAATAACATGACAATCTTAACTCCGGAACACTGATTTTGCTGTGAAGTGACTGTCTGTACATATGAGGGTGTGTAAGTCCATGTTAGCTACATGTCATCGTTTCTTCTTGCGCCTCTCTTTCACTGTAATAAAACTGCTTTACCTGAAGCCTTTAGAAGCATTGCTAGCACATTCTAAACTCACTGCACCCAATAGTAAAATCATTTCAGTACAGAAGCAACAACAAAAAGACCAAAGTATCTATAGTATTCAGCATCCAAATTCTGCCAGTCACACTGCCTGTACCTCGACTGTCACTCATTCATTTGACACAAGGCTTCTCTGAGGATTTGCATGCATTTATGTAAGCCATTAAAGCATTATATGCCGGCCTGTCGGAATGGGTTTTGTTTTTTAGCAGCGGTAAACGTCCCCTAATGCGAATATATTGCAAGAAGATTACAATGAAAGCATCCTTCTCTGGGGAGCCTCAAAGGAACAAAGCAGAAGGCATGACAGTGGTGTTCAATTGAGTCTAAAAATGCCTTCTGCTGCGAACCGAGAGCTTTTGAGTTTTTTCAGTAGTGTTAAGACATGCACAGTCTTTGTCAACTTTTACATTTTGTTATAAATTATGCAGAGTTTTCTGAGCAAAGGCTCTCTTTCTTAATTGGAACCTATAATTTCTTTTGCTGCATCACATGAAGAGATGCTGTTTGAATGTTTAAGAACTTAAGTGAATGTGTTTTTAAAGTCTTTTTTTTATTATTTACTTTGTATGGTTGGTGGAGGCACATGCGTAAATTCTTGGCTCTGTTAAAAGGCTTTTACATGCATTATTAAATGTCGTTCTGGTAAAGCTACTCCATGATTGCTCCTCAGTGGTGCAAAAATGCATCAGGACGTAATGATCCGAAGGTGACATTTTGATGCATCAGCACTGGAACGTCTGAGTCAATTACCGTTGACTTTAGGGATGCACAAAAATATCAACCACCAAAAGTTTACAGCAGAAAAGGGCTGAAGTGTTATACATGGGGCTTAGGATTCTGTTTGATTGCTGATACCGGGCTCACAATTCGATACTCACATTTTTTGAACAAAATTTGAGTGAGCAAAACTGTTGACCGTCTTTGGTTTTGGCACAATTTACTCCTAGAGCCGGAGGGCAGGAGTGCGGGACTGGGTTGTTGATACTGTTCAAGTGCAGCTGCATGATAAATCATGATTAATTGTATGCTCACTCTTCACAGTGCCTTGTTAAATGTCTAATGTGCACTTTGTCACGTTTTTGCATTGGGAAGTATACATTTTTTGAAGCTTTGCTACACCCCTAAAAATTGTATTTTTGCTGCTTTAGTTTTAGAGAGACAACAAAGTATTTTAAATTTCATGTAATTAAAAGGCAGTGTAAAGGTAATGAGAAACGGTAATAAATGTGGTTTATCCGAGTGCTTTTCTGCCACTGGTGAGCTCACACAGTTACACCGACAATGAAAAAGTCGGGTGTTGGGAACATCACTTTGTTTTCTCTGAAGGACATTATATAAGTCATTGGTAATCAGAATGAGATATTCAGTGCCTTCTCCACTACAGATTTGATTTCAGTTGAAAACAAGTCGATGGAGATTTCTCACCATTCCCATCTGTAACCAGTTGTTTTTTAAATCGTGCCAGAAATGATTTTCCGTGATAATCTATTTTCTGTGAAGTTCACTGGATGGTTTTTAAATAAATCATTTGTAAAGGAGATCCGGAAATAAGTTTGAGGAACCCCCTTATATTAATAACTGCTACGTTTGAAGAACCATTACAATACATGAAGGTTCTTGTACCTTCAAAAGATTTGAGCAAAAAGATATTTGAAGGAACTGTAGTGGTTCTATTATGGCACTGCTTGAAAGAGCCCTTGGTAGTGTTTGTTTTATTTGAAAGATTATTCATGGCATTCATTACTAGGTGAAGATACAGACAAGTAGACAAAACAAGCACAAACATGGGTCAGTCAAATTGATTTGCTGTGACATTAGAGAATTACATCCCTTCTGTTCCGGTGTTTCATCAGCAGGGCAGCGGGCCAGCAGAAGCCATCAGAAAACTCAGAACAGCAAAAGACAATCCCTGCAGAAGTTAGAAGCTGGGCCAGAAGTTAAAGGTGACTGCATTACCAAGGATATAACTACAGACCCAGTAGAGGGAAAAGACGTGAATGAAGCTGAGAGAAAAACATCCAGAGAAGGCATGTGCAGACTGGGAATTAACAACACAGCTGGCAAGATGGAACTGGTGGCTTCTGGGCTCAGTGCCAGCGAACTGGTAGGGTGTGTGTGTGTGTGTCAGTCAAAACGTATTTAACTAGAGTTTACTTCTTTAATTTTATAGTAAAGGTACAGGGTTGATGTAGCTAACAAGTATATAAAACATATAAACCAATGACCATAACTGCATGCCTAAATCATCACACATGCATGTTAATTAATCTCTTAGACTTGCTTATATGGTTTCAGACACTGCATGACTAATATAAACTAATATAATAATATAAACATGGACAAAAGGTCTTGGTTTATGAAAACTTCATAGTTTCCTAATTTAGGAACATTCCCATTGGTGTCCCAAGTTCTGTTTTAAGCCTGATTTTACCATTTAAGACTTCATTTGGAAAATCGATTATCGTAGGCAGCCGTAACAGGTAGCATAAGTAACATTAACTAATATATTGTCTTTCATTTTTCAGGTTGCAAAATTTGAGGATAAGAGTACTGTGGTCTTAATTTATTTATTAATTTTTTTTATTTATTTTTTATTTTATTTTATTTTTTTAGAGCCATACAGTTTTGAAAATACTGGACACTTAAGACACTTTGTTAGCAATGCTGCCAGTTTAAATACTGTAGTGAATGAGTTAACATGTGTCTTTAAATAGGGAGAAACAGAACACAGGTTGATGGAAACAGGCTACTTTAAACCTGGGAAATGGACCAATTTTTTGGCTTTGTTTTCTCAAGGGCTCATTTTTTTTTGTTTGTTTTTTCACAAAAGCAGTGAATTCAAAACAGGCTCTATTTGCAGATCATTTTAATTTGGACTAGTATTAAGTGGTATTTTAAAAAAACTGCGTTTATAAATTACTATATTATTAAGCAAAAAGAAAGGAACATTAGGATTTACATGATATGAACCCTGACCAAGGTTATTAAAACGCATAGTTATTGCACTTTACGTTTTTCTTTTAGTGTTTGTGTGCAAATACAATGACTGCTTGGTAACGATCAGTTTTCAGCCTTAACTGACATATAATTTGTACATTAAGATAGGATTCATGTATGTAGTGTGAATTGGTTTATCTTAAGCATGTCAGATCTTTCATTATGCATCCCATAGACAATAATATAAAATCATAATTTGTGTTCCAAAGAGTGATAATGCGCCAAAGAGCATATCATTAATACTTTTACAGTAAGAAAATATGTTGTTGTCAGAAGAAACCCTTGTGTCGCCAGCAGTAAAACATTCTTAATTTGAGTCACTTTAAAAAGACAATTTTCTGTTTCTGTTTATCATAAAACATTCACACAATGTAAAGGCCACATTCTTCTTATCTGAGTATGTGTTGTATTGTTTTGAGTTGAATGTCAACCTTTCTCTTTCTGTGTAGGCGATGGTAAAGAAATTTGCAAGGAAGTTGGACGGAAGTTTAAGTAAAGAGATGACTGCCAGTACCACCCATGTCATTATCAAGACAGGTATGCATTTTCCCAGATCCATACATATCATTAGTGTCCAAACAAATCTTTATATCTCCCAAAGGATAACTTTAGAAATGGCTGTAATCAACTATATGTGTACTTCTCATCAGTTTTTTTTGTATGTCTTTTCTCCTTACGAGAGAGGTCACGTTCTGCTCCAGATAGACTTCATTTAAAATACACAAGTATACTCCCCCATACACACTCTGCCAGTGGTAATTACTCCCTCTGTTGAATTATTTTTATATCAAAGCCATCCCTTCCAAAGCAGCATATTAGCGAGTGCTATTAAGACAGTCTACTTAATGGCGGTGTTGCCCAGGCAACAGACTCAGGTCCTTGATCTTTCTCGGGAGAGGTGGACCCAGAAGGTGGAGGAGAGCAAAGCTTTCGGCCATTTAATAGAGGACAACTGGGTAGGGTGGGTAGCAGGCATTTTAGTAGTCTGCCAAGCTGCCTTGCACTTTCACAGATAAAGTCTTTAATCATTTCCATCAGAACCATGACCCTCTGAACTTCTCAAGTCTAATTATCATAACCCACTCATTCAGCTATCTTTGCCTAGCCGGAATGGTGTTTGTAGGGGAGGAACAATTACCAATGGTATAAAGACACTTAAAGCTATAAACATAATAGTGGTAGAGTAATGAAAAAAAAACATAAAATGGTCATTTGTCATTGATGTCATGACAAAGTTTTATACTGTCTCCAACCGCACCAACTTAATGTCAAGTGCACCGTGTAGCAATAGCACACTGGCTAATTAGTTTTTAATGCAAGCCTAATGACTGCATCTTCAGTAAATCCAATACAGTGCATCTCTGTGGCATTGCTCAGTGGGCTTATCAGATAAGGTTTTCAAAATTTCTCATATTACTTCTGTGCAACTGATTCATTTCGACCGTTTTTTGCCTCTTTCTGAGGCAATTGATGTTTTACTTTTCGCAATTTTTTCAGTAGAGTGTATATTCAAGAGAGCCATATATACTTACATATATGCGTGTGCGTGTGGATCCATTATGGTCTTAATCGACCTCAGAGCAGCTGTCATTACAATTTATCTAATGCATTGAACTAAAACCCAAGCAGGACTCTCTGGCCGTTTTCGATTAGTTTATCTCATATTTGACAAACTTGGCATTAGGACAATGTCCCTGATTTAGGTTTTGTTATGGGACAACAATTCTTCTCTTGCCAGAAAGTGTGATCAGGAAAAATTCATAAAGGTTTATATTTGTGTTGACAGACTAGTTAGACTACCAGTGCGTCACAATTGACAATTGAATACTTGGTACCAAAACCCAGAACTAATTGTTCCCTCAGATTACAGGACCTTCTTGTGTAGGACTCATCCAGCTTGAATAGGGCTTAAAATGAATCTGAAACTGGTTGGAGACTAATTGTTATACTCTCTACTTTATTTTGGCCATTGCAATACAACCCTCAATCCCAGATGTCCCCCCTGCCCTGCATAGTTTAGTTTTTGTGTCTGCTCTTACACACACACAGTTCAAGCCAGGAAAGGTTTGTTAGCTACTTCATCAAACCTTTCCTGGTTTGATGAAGTGAGGGAACTCCAGGTCCAGAGTTGGGAAAAGTTGTCTTCTGATCCTGACTTCTGACTGCTGTGTCATTTAGGTCGCCAGGTGCATTAAAACACAACATGCAGGGCAGGTTGTGAGCCACTAGAATTAGCTGTATTCATCATTATTTTGGGATCAATTATATTGTATAGTCACTAAATGCTTTTCATTGTATATGGAAATGCCTTATACTTAATGATCATTAGTCTCAAAATATCTCTCTGCCCCGTATTACCTAAAATCAGCCATTTCCTAAAAAATTCCCAAAGAGCCTAACAACTCCTTTGGCATGGTTTGGCAACACCTTTGCCACTTAGTAATACGACTGCAAAATGTAATTCCTTTCATGAAAAGCTAAAGCTAACATTAACATTTAAAGGAAGAGGATTAACATAGGAAGAGATTGTAAATCTGTTTCTGCACAATTACAGTTACGGCATGTTACGTGTTCTCTTGCTCCAGATGAGGACCTGGTGTGTGAACGCACACTGAAGTACTTCCAGGGGATCACCAGCAGGAAATGGGTGGTCAGCTACCTGTGTAAGTATTGATCGTCCTGTTGTGTGATTTTTCAGTTATACAGCAAGATTAAGTATCCAAGGAAGCATTGAAATTACAATCAATAGAATACAATTCTACATGTAACCCAGATGTAGTCTGTCAGTAAAGATATTCTTGAACCCGAATATTGCTTCTTTATTTCTGAACTTTGCTAACACTGGAAGTCTGTAGTCACCAGAGTAGCCATAATCATTTCCGTAAACATATACATCTCTCAACTTGCTGAAACCCCATTCAACTCTTCATAAAGAGTGTGGATGTGGATGTGGTTTAGGAATCAGAATGACATACTGTGAACAATTAAAATGAACAAAACTGCTTGGTCATGGATATCGTTTTAGATCGCAATATGACTTGAATTCACAAAGCAGTCATGGATTAGAGCTCTGTTGCACTGTATTGATGGATTTGGGATAAACTGAAGCCTTTGTGCTGTGTTTTTAAGGAAATGATTAAGGCTACTTGCCTTCTAGTGTTATCAATGTTAGCTTTCCAGATATAGTCTTAACCAAAGTCTGGACTCCAAACATGTCTTGGCAAGTCGACTGCATTTGGGGTAAATTAGATTTTTTTAATTTTTTGCCAAACTGTTGCTTTAAGTGAAAATCCAGTTTCGTGTTAATTAACATATTAGTATAGTGTGATCATAAATGTAATGATTACCTCTTCTAATCCTTTTGCAGTTTTAAACTATTTGCATTGTTTACATCATGTTGTTCCAGGGATCTTGGAGTGCTTCAAGCAAGGCCATATTCTAGAGGAGGTAGATGTGTATTTATGATGTTATATATGTTTATTTGTTGACATTTGTTGACGTTTGTACCGTGACTGAAAACTGATAAACATGATAAATATATAGCATAGAAGCATTCATTCACTACTCAAAATATTCTCGGCACATAATTAAAACAAGTGCGAAAAAATAGGTGGAACTTGCATACGATTTAATTTTAATTAGCAGAGCTTATATGTGGTTGAACACTCCCTTGAACAGCTGGGTAAAATATGTAGTCCACTTTCTTCCAAAGGACGCAAAAGTATTATGAACAAAACTCTCACATAATTTCATTACAAAGCACTGCTGAAACTGAAATGGTCCCTAATGCATGCAAACACCTAAAATACTCAATATCCTCCTAAAACCTTTTTTTCTAGGTTCAGTTTGAAGTCCGGGGAGACGTTGTTAATGGACGCAACCACAGTGGACCTCTAAAAAGCCGGACCACTGCAGATGATGACGTGAGTCCAAACTTTGAGCACTCAACATGTTGCTCTAGTATTTTATACTGTTCTGTATTCTGACCCTGAGAAGTGCACATATTTTTTTTATGTGCAGCAGTGATGACTGAATTCAGAAATCATTTTGGAATTTTCCAACTGTTTCCCAACCTCCAGTTATCCCTAATAGACGGGCTGTTTTGTACAGTTGGGTCCTGATGTACAGTTAAGTCCATAAGTATTTGGAGATTGATCCAATTGTTGGAATGTTCTCTCTGTATACCACCACAATGGATTTGAAAATAAGCAATCAAAATGTGACAGAAGTCTGGAACATATTGACATCAAAAGTTTCTACCTATGGCATGCCTTGCCAGGCCTTAACTGCTGCCTGTTAACTGGCTTTCTGCCTTCTTTTTGTTTTGACTTCAGTAACTTCAAAGCATGCTCCATTGGTTTGAGATCAGGTGATTGACTTGGGCATTGAAAAATATCCCTTTTTTTTACTTGAGAAACTATGGGATTGCACAGTATTTTGGGTCATTATCAATTTGCACTGTAAAATACCTTTCGATCAGTTTTGCAGCATTTCACTGAATCTGAGCAGAGAATATAGCTTATACTCTTCTGCTACTTCTGTAGGAAGACACAATCAATAAACACCAGTTACTATTGTTCTGGTACAAGCTGATCTAAGTTTCTTTCATCCAAAGAACCATATTCTGGACTTTTAAAGACGTTTTCTGACAAAATGGTAATCTGGCCTACTTGTTCTTCAGTGTTACCAGTGGTTTGCATCTAGAGGAAACCCCCCTGTATTTTACATTCCTGAAGGCATCTCTTGATTGTAGACTTTGACAGTGATGTGTCTACCTCTTTTTTTATCTGGAGTGCTCTTTATCTGGCTTGATGATGTGAAGGTTTTTTTCTTGAAGGAAAAAAGTCCTCGATCATCCACCTTCAGTTGTTTTATGTGGTCCCTGGTCTCCTAGGCCTGCTGGTTTTGCTGAGCTCATCAGTGCATTGATTTTTTTTAAGAATGCACCAAATTGTTGAATTTCTACTCTTAAAGTTTAAGCTATTTCTGTGATTGGTTTCTTTAGTTTTTGTCAGATGGCCTCCTTCACTTCCATTGACACCTGTTTGAACCTTAGGAGCTCCAGTGAAAGACCTTTTGTCTGTTTAATTTGTCGTGGAATAACCAGGGAACAGGCCACACCTAGCCATGAAACTTCTTGCCAGTCACTTCTCTACTTACTTTTGAGCCTCTGAAAATTGATAGATTCTGTGAAAAATGGCTATGATCTATGAAAGCTTAAAGCAACACCTTTATTAAGCCCCTTTTTTAAATCTGAAAATGTAAACTTCCATCACATTTTGATTGATTACTTTCAAATCCATTGTGGTGGTATACAGATATTACATAACAATTGCATCATTGTCCAAATACTTTTCATTCAACTATCGTACAGAACTGCCCTGAACTATGTGTTGGTTTCTGATCAAACTGTGTGTATATAACTGTCTTATACGCATGAGACAAATATAAACCCCGCCCACATAAGTGTATTTAGTTTTGATATATAAATAAAGAATATTTAAGTCTCACTGATTTGCTATTCTGCAAAAGTAAATTTGCCACGTTTGACACAGCCTCCTATCACTAATCATATGCATGAAATTTTTGTTTTTAGGCTGGAACACTTATTTGAATCAAACAACTATTTTTGTAGTAACTGTTGCAACTAGCCTCACTTATAGTGTAAAATTTGCACTTGAATTTAACTTTTTATTTTTTTATGAACAGGAGGTAATAAAAACAAACCTATTAAGCGAAAACAGAATATGCTGATTTATATAGGTTATCTATATCCCTCCTCTCCTGCTGTTGGACAGAAGTATGTGTTTATTGCAGTGTTTTTCCCCTTAATTCTTTCCAGGATTTTTAAATTACCATTATTTTTCTTTCATTCCGGATGAAATTGAGGTCATTGTGTGTTTTCTTTATTATCTTTTCACATTTGAGGTGACCTTCAGAAATTTCCACAAATTTTCAGACAGGTTTCTACCACTGATTGTAGTTGTAATGGTCTGCATGGCGTCATTTATTCTTACCAGCAGCTCTTTGTCTGTTTTTAATAATAAAAAAGCAAAAAAGAATCTAAGACACTTGGCGTATAGTGATGGTTTTCGCAATTAATTGCTTTTCATTGTGGCTCTGGAAGTGGTTGATAGCGATGATGGAGTGACGTGGAAAACCTGGTTTATCTTGCCCTTGTTATTTGAAGCCCTTGGGTTGCTGGGCCATTGTCTTAATGAGAAATCAGTTAGGGGGAGAGAAATGAAGAGGGAGAGGTTTTAGGTATTGTCTTGCAGGTTCATTTGGCAGCATTGTATGCATGCATTTTCCCCATTGCGACTACTGAAGTAAGGGAATCAAGCACTTTTGACCATCCTTACAAAGGATGATTGACATTAAATGTTTTTTATACTGCCTATCAAGCTCTGAGCTCTGTCTCTCAGTGATGTGTGGAGCAGGTTTTTTTATGACCTGCACCTGCCTGACCATTCTGAGAGCAAACCCATCACTCGAGTCAAATAAATTGTTAATCAGTGACCCAAACGTTTCTGTAAGCATTTATCTATCTGTCTGCCTCTCTCTCTCTGTCTCTCTCTCTCTCTCTCTCTCTCTCTCTCTCTCTCTCTCTCTCTCTCTCTCTCTCTCTCTCTC